>JBBMJZ010396542.1:0-13862 GCA_037833815.1 Zingiber zerumbet
ATAATTTATAAGGAACTGATAACATGATCTTCTGTGTGTGACACCACATACCATGTTATCTACAATATAAATTAAATGGACAACTGCATTTAACTTAAATGCAGGCATTTGACCAATGTGATTCTTATTTCAAAATGTTTACAAAAAGCTAGGTTTTTAGTATACATCCTAACACTATTTTCACAAATCAACTTAATTGATTAAATTCTATTTAGATGAAAATATTTCTATGTCTACTTGGATTTAGGACAATAAAAAAAGGGCAGCCCGGTGCACAAAGCTCCCACCAATGTAGGGTTCTAGGGAAGGGCCCCAGGGATAGTAAACAAATCAAATCTAAGTCAAGTTTAGTCATGATTAGAGCTTGTAAAAGTAGACATGACTCAATTATATGATTAGATCTAGTTTGTGTTAAAACACGATTAATAGGTGAATCATTAAAGTCATACAACACGAGTTAAATATATAAATGGGTAGACAAGAATTGATCAATTTATGTAGATAATTTATTTTTAAAACTAGATTAACTTTTTTGTGATATAACAATTTTTTTAAAAAGCTTAATTAATCTTACATGTATGACTGCTGTGAATTCTATGCCATGCTGATGGTTGTGGAGACCCACCTGGGGTGTGACACACAAGATCATATTGAGGGATTATAAATGTTTTGATAAAATGACAAATCTAGGATACTGCAAGATAAACTGACTTTTTTTAAGGGTCGTAGCTATTATAAGGTTTGTAACAAATTCATAGTTATAATTGTAGCTACTTGTCTAGTTGCACAACCTATTTATCAAGTATAAACTTTCTAGAGAGAAGATCATGATGTGTGCGTGAGAGATGAAGGAATGCAGATTGGATCCGACCATGCAGTTATTGTATATGGAATGCATGAACACTGTGATAAATGATACAAAACATGACAAGAGATGCATATAACTGATATTTCTTACTCTCCTCTCTACTAAGAAGATACTTAGATGGTGAATGATAGTTGTCTTCCTATTCCAATGATTTCTTTTCAACGGGTGATATAAATAATTGAAGATTATTCAACTAGAAAATTTGGTAAATCTATGTTTCCTATAGGCCAGCTTGGGTTAAAATTTAAATTTTAAGCTTGTTTTAGTAAATAAGTTTGAATAGATAAATAAACAAATATAAATGTTATCATAAGGTTTATCATGATTTGGGGTGGTTAGTGGTAATTCATGTTGTGTCATACATAAATAGGTCGTGTCATCAGGCCACCAAAAAATTATATAATATTTTATTAAAAAAATAAAAAATAAGTTGATTGATTTTGTAAAATAAGTGTGGGAGAGAAATGTTAAATAAGTTTTTTAATCCCATATATTTATTAACTTCTTTTATTGGTTTTGTAGTTGTGTAAGATACTGATGATGTAATTTGGATTAAATTTCTAAGGGTAGAATAAATTTGTTATGACATCAGATAGGTTAGGATATATTCATGAGGATTAGAAAATTAAGATTCTTGGTGAACCATTGTACAGATTAATTTTTTTAAGCAATGACTCTGTTTGCATTGGTTATTTATAACCTTAAACTGCATATGCTAAAGGTGCATAAAAAGCATGTCTTTCATCTAACAACTTTGTTCATTTGGCAATTAGCTTTTCTAGTTTTCAACTTAAAATTTATTAAAGATTGTTTTAAACATACCTTCCAAAAGCAGTTAATTAATAAGCATTTAATAAGCAAGTCAAATCAATAATGAAAATCATCGTATGCCCAGTGCCAAAATTGTAGGAAAACCAACCTGAACAATCTTGGTTACTTGAATTAATATAAAGTTAATATTAACCATCTATTAGGCATCTAATGGAGAAGAAATTTTATTTATCAAGTTATATTGGTTCATGTGTGCACCAAACTGCACTGCATTTGAAGTGCGTATTCACCTAGATAATTTAAAATTTTACAGCATTAGAAGAAAATAAGTTTTTTATACTATACCATCCAAGACCATCTAAGGCAATCTTAGAAGACTTTCAATTGTATGAAAATCTTTGTAAATTCTATATTAACAATCATTTTCTAGCTTTTATGTTTGTTATTCATCTTATAGGATGTTATTACACCTTGTGCAAAATACAATGATTTAATAGTCTTATTGAATTGTTCCCATATCTAGCATAATTTTCCTTGAAGGCGAGCCTTGGCGCAACGGCAAAGTTGTTGCTTTGTGACCAAAAGGTCACGGGTTCGAATTCTGGAAACATCCTCTTGTAAAAAAATAGGGTAAGACTGCGTACAATGGATCTTTCCCCGGGATCCTGCATAGTGGGAGCTTCGTGCACCGGGCTGCCCTTTTGCCCTTTATGATATAAGTTTGAAATGTTCATTTTACTCAAAAAAATGTCAAATATACTTTTCAATTTTTTTGCTTAAACTGTAGGATTAATCATGTTTGTCATGATTGGCTTATATTGATATAGATCACTGAAGTTGGATTATCATTGGCAAAGGCTGATCCTATCTTTTCTAATAAATAGATTATATCATAATCTTTGCCATTTTGATCCTTCTAGAGAAATCAATTATCTCACAAAGGTTTAGAGAAGTTTAAAAACACTTAGAATTTCGAAAAATTATCCAGAAATATGTTTAGATTCCTCTAGAAAATAGATGATAACAAATGAAATTAGGCCAAAACGAGAGCCAACACACATGGAATATTGTAAAATGAGGTTGAATTAGGTGGATTTTGAAAATTCATGGATTTTCCATTTGGGATTTAGGTCCCAATTAAGTTCTGTAGAAAAAGATCATCTTGGTGCACGAAGCTCTGCCAATGCGGAGTCTCGTGGGAAGGGTCTATTGTATGTAGTCTTACTCTGCTATGTAAGAGGTTGTTTTCGAGACTCGAACTTATAACCTTTAAGTCACACGACAACAACTTTACCTTTGCGCCAAGGCTCCCCTTCAATTAAGTACTATAATATGAAATATTAAATAATAAACATTCTTATTGTTTAAACTAATATTATTTGATTTTATTCAATTTTAATAATAAGTATCTACAATTTTGCTTCAAGTAAATTAAAGTTTATGAAGTTATGCATGTGCAATGGCTATGTAAATAGATATATGGTTATTGGAAGTTTTAAGTACTAAAATTACATCTTCATTTTGTTTTAGTCTCATGCCATTGTCAAATTGTTTAAAATCTAGTCCGAACCACTGTATCCAGTATCCACAGAATCTTATTTTCAATCACATATAAAACATCAACGATAACACAATGTGAGGTCTCCAACCTCAATTAGTCTCAGTTTTTCTCTATAATAAGTTGATCCTAGAATATGATCATCATGAGTTCTGCGAATTTTCCTACGATTTGGAAATTTGGTTTGCATATTCATCATATCTTTTAATATTATTTTGATTTTGTTTTCTTAGGTATTATATAGATCTGTTAGTGCTGGAGTCCAGTTGAAGGCACTGTTCTATATTGTGGTGTAATTCATTGTTCATAATGGCTCGTGCTGAGTTGACAACAGAGGAGGTTGGTGATCTGATGTTACTCTATAGCTCAAAACTGTTTGTTGGTTACCTAATTTAGTGAAATTCCATTCGAATATAACATATTTATGATCATGATTATTCTTATGAAAAATCAAAAAGGAATTATCTTAATTTTAAAAGTGAAGAATTGGTTGAATCATGAGAAGTCATAATTATCTCTTTGCCATAAACATTTCTTTTTTCCTTAGCTTCATGAATTTATGAAATAAATTAGAGAGTCCCTAATCTATACCTTTTAAATAGCTTTTGGAAGCTTTCCTGGTCTCCCATGATGATGACAATTACAAGCTTCTTAGTCCTTTCATTAGGGAATTCCTAGACATGCTACAAAACGGGATTTAGATATTAAGATGTTTAGGTTGCATTTGTTGCAGAATGCAGGCATTTCTAATAGTGGCAGCAGAAGCTGATGTACATGTATTAATAATCCTCTTTATATTGCCTTTACTACCATTATAAAGTAAATGACCATGTCTTCCAAAATGTTACTAAATCTTAAAATAATCTGAATCATGAAAAGTCTAGATTTTGAATAGGATTTTGCCTCATTTCACTAACTAGAAAAGAACAACCCCAGCAGTATAATAAATGTGTAACACTAGTTTGATTCTCAGAAGGATGATGATGGTGTAGATCCTTTCTAGTTATCGGGTCATAAAGCATCTACTGTTACAGAAACATAATTAACACATTCTTTTCCAACATTATGCAATTGAAGGTTCTCAGGAGTGATATACCATGGGAAACTTACATGTCTACAAAGCTCATTACTGGTACACATCTTCAGTTATTGAGGCGCTATGATAAAAAATCGGAAAGCCAAAAAGCTTCTCTGCTTGATGATGTAAGTACCTGATTATTTTCTTTTTCTTATTCTGTTTGTTAACTCCAATGTTGCTTGGATACGGATATCGTATTGGACACGACATGGATACGGCGATACAGAAAATTTGAAAATATAAGACACGATACGGCTAGGATATGACAATTATTATATATATATATATATATATATATATATATAGGATTAAAAATCCTATAATAGAAAATCATATTACATTAGTCATAGTATCTATTACAAACAAAAAGTAAACATAACAAAATATAAAACACCAAATCCATCTTAAACAAGTAAAAAAAATCAAACATCCATATCAGTCTCATCACCAATACCGCCTTCGTTAGTAATTAATTTATTTATTAATTAGTCTTCAGATATTTATTGTTTTTCAATTTAACCCTTGCAACTTTTAATTTTTTGCAATTGAGCCCAAACGTATCCAGAAACGTGTCCCATCCCTGTCCTAGCAGTATCCTAGCTGTATCCGACTAGTCAAACTTTAAAAAAGTCAATGACACGGTTTTTGCTGTATCCTACGTATGTATTTGCGTGTCATGTCTTTGTCCGACACTTCAAAAAAAAAAAAAAAAATGGAGTGTCCATGCTACACAGAAGGACACTGATTTGATATAATGTAAGATTGATGGTGAATCTTGGGAGGTCAAAGTATTTCATATTGATGCTTGGTGAAAGCTGTAAAGAAAATAGGATTGCTGTTATTTTATTATTAGTTATTGTTAATGAGGCATTGCTGCATGGCAGACTATATGCCATTAAATTGAGTGTCTCTTGTATTAAGCAAACATTTACACTCTGGATACTTCAATAAGGTAGTTGATTAAGAAAACTTTCTTGGGTACTCTATGGATTCTCCATTGTTTCTCCTCCTTGTTGTCACACAACGGCTTGTATTTTTGCTTGATCGATGGTCCTTTTGGCTGAAGTCAACTGTTAGTTTTCTAGTTCTAAGTAATTTCACACTACACAACTATTTTCTATCAATGCTCATGTAGTTTGTTCTCTTATCAAAATTCTACTGCAGGCAAGTTGTCATACACCAGGTTCAGGATATGTCTTACTACATCATGTAATGGGAGAGACTGATGGAGAACGTGGTGTTTGGTCGTATGTATATATTGTCATATCTTCCATATATTCCTCTCAAAAGCATGATTTGATGTTTGATATATCAAGCATTTAGCCTAAGAATGAACAACATGACCTCCTTATGCCAGTTCCTATATAAGATATACATTATCGCTTGCTTATGGATAGAGGTCAGGTGATATAATATATGATAATATGAAGTCGCTTTAGGCATTTCATGTAAGCATTTATGTTGAATATTGTGCTTGATTTTCTCAACTGAAATTCAAGTCTCTTTGTGTTTTCAGTATAACTTTTTTTTAATCAAGACTCTACTAATTTGCATTTGATTGAGTTTTTCATTTTGTTTGGGATTAGATTTTTTTGTGTTCTTCTTTTTGAACCCATCAAGCAAGTCCATATGGTTTTCTTCTAGCATTAGAAAAGAAGTGTGCCCCAAGAGAGATGGACTACTGTTGCAGGTATGTTGAAGGAGGAATGGGTGCAGTATCAAAGGCCCTTAGTAATTCTGCTTGTGAATCAGGCGCCCATATTATGACTAATGCAGAGGTAATTTTTCAGAAATATTAATTTCTCCCATCTATAAGCACACTTCTAAATCTTTCCCATTGCATTCAAGTTTTGGGATATGCAAAAGTTACTTTGTTTAACTGTTTAAGTACTTTGCTAATGACTCATGCCAATAATGTAGGTACTGTATACCTAGTGGGGTCGAGTGACCACCCCACTGGATTTTTGATAAAGCATTAAGTACTAGTGGTATTAAATTTTATAATGGATAATATTAAATCAATATATATATATATATATATATATATAATTTTATTTTAATATTTCCTGTAAAACAGATAACTTGCAATACTAGCTGCCCTAAGTTTTTTACACACCAAACTAATTGCCACAGCTTTCCTCTTTTGCATGCCATTGTTGCTCTCCTCTCTCGCTCGCTTGCTCTCGCCACTATCTTTTCTTGCTCGTGGCCATCACTCTCCTCCCTCACTTCCCACCAGCTCTCCTTTCTCACTTACTGTCATCGCTCGCTTTCTATGTCATCCTGTTTTTTTAAAATCTTTTTGAACATTATTTCGTCTCATATGTTGTTTTACTTTTTGTTTTCATATTTTCTATTAGTGTCAAGATGTTTGCACTTGAACTCCAGTGACCCCACCCAAATAATTTTTTGACTATACCATTGACTCATGCAGATATGTCAGTAATTCTTCAACTTAAATTAGTGTGATTATCTTATATGATTCAGCAAATTTTTAATCTCTAAAGTGATAGTAATTGGTTTTGTCTATAAGGTTGCGCACGTCATATTGGATGAGGCTACTGGAATGGCAACTGGAGTGAGCCCTTAATTTGATTGCTTAATCTAATTGCAGTTTTTAGTTACTGAAAATTATTTCCCTCAGGTTGCACTGCTTGATGGGACAAAAATCCATGCATCAGCTGTTCTATCAAATGCGACTCCTTACAAAACTTTTGTGGTATGACAATATTTGAATTAACATCCATACTGCATTGGTGGTGTTTGAAATAGTTTTCTACCTTCATCCAGGAGCTTGTACCTCCCAATATCCTTCCTGAAGATTTTCTCTGTGCCATCAAAAACATTGACTACAGCTCAGTAAGATCCTCTTACAATTTTAAAGTACCACTTTTTAACAGAAACTGTAAATGAATTAGTAAAATTTCCACAGCACAACATTAAAATGTCGTCTAGAATACATTAATCAAGGTTGGATCTTCATGATCAGATTATTATTGTATATTTGGAAAATGAGGCAAAAAGTTTTTAAAAAATTGAAAAACCAAGTTTCTATTCCATCATATGCATACCTAAAGAAAAAGTTGTGTCAGGATTGGTTGGTTCGACTGCTTTGACAAGGACCTATTTGTCAACTAATTACAAAACATGAGATTTCTCAACTGTACCTATGTTGTATTGAAGTAACCCTGCACATTCTTGAAGACTTTAGTGTTTGCTTGTAGCTGCAACTATTATCATGTCTTTACTTTGCCAAGCAAGAAAAGAACCATAAACTGTTGTTTTGACTGTATTCTATTTTTATTTCACTGAACAGGCAACAACCAAAATAAATCTTGCTGTTTCTAGGTTGCCACAATTTAGGTGTTGCAATTCAAATGTGCTTGATCCAGGTCCTCAACATATGGGTACTATACATATTGGATCTGAAAGGTAGGTTGAGTTTGTTAAAGAGAGTAATTCATTGATGACTGTTACCAACCAACAGCATACATGCTCATAGATTGTCTACATCTAAATTTCCATCATATATAAGACTATACATGCCATTTAAGCAAGTGTTCTACAACATCCATGGTTATTCTAATACTTCATGTATTTGTGACTAACTTTGAAGAAACTTGATTGCAAAAGGAATTCAAATAATGGGAATTTGACTTGCAAGAACATGTGGAATCTGCACAAATTTGCGGCTAATGGTTTTTGTGGCAATGATTAAAACTGCTTGCTAGGCCCAACTATTGTTGGTTTTTACAGGATTAGTCACTTTTTGTTATCTAGCTTACTGGAGATAGAACTTGATTGATTAGATGAGTCGTCTTGGTGTTGGATAACATGGGGTTTGTTATTTTAGTTTGATACAAACTTCATTATATAATTGTGCAAACATATTAGGAGTATTCTGTGGTTGCTATGCAGTTTGAACCATAATAAAGTTATTGCCTTTCTTTTGTGTTTTTAGCATGGAGGAAATTGATGTAGCTAGCAGAGATGCTTCTAATGGCATACCATCAAGAAGACCAATCATTGAAATGACAATACCTTCTGTCTTGGATCACACCATTTCTCCACCTGGTATGACAAATGCATATGTTAATTTTTTTTCAGTAATATGATCTATATATTCTAGTTATTCTTTTACAAACACTTCAAAATTTATGCTTGAGATGGCATTAGATGTGCCAAAATAAGTTTGACCCTGGATGTATGATTCTCAGTGATCTTTTTTCTAAAAGGATTTTTAGATAAAATATTTATACACCTTATGTCCTTTTTTTTCCTTACTTGAAATTGATAGTAAAAAAATACTGATTCTTAGAAGCTTGTATAATATAGCAAATAGGAAAACAAGGAATTTGACGTTCTTACAAGATCAAAGGATAAAATTGAAGTTGACTATAAATGGAATGGTTCTGACTATAAATTGAATTTCCATAGTACTCCCGGTATTCAACAAATAAACTACACTACTTGTTTTGGGTAAATATAGGCAGAAGCAAGGGCAGCAATCAGTGTACGAAGTTCTTTTACTATCTCGTTGTTCTCGTATGATGTGGATGATTATGAGTAACAAGATATTTTTTCTTAATCTTAGGTCAGCATGTGATCAATCTTTTTGTCCAGTATACACCTTATAAACTTTCTGAAGGAACTTGGCAAGACCCTAGTATCAGAGTGAGTTGTTTCTCTCCTCTCTATGTATCAAAAAGATGTGCTACACGTGTTTTTGATTTTTAACGAGTTTATTGAAATTAAAACTCCTGCAAATGGAATATCCACGAATTTACATGAATTTACTCGTGCTTTTACCTTTTGAAATATCTGTTCAGGAAAATAGAAAATATTGCAACTGCCGAAGCTATTGACACTTATACAGTGAATTATGAAAAGACATTCCTTGACTAGCTTCTCATTGCTTTTAAGCTGTTAAACAGTTTGAGAAATATTTCTGATAATATTAGTTGTTGGATAACATACTCATTTCAGGAATCATTTGCTCAAAGATGTTTCTCCTTGATTGACGAGTATGCGCCTGGGTTCAGCTCCTCCATCATTGGGTATGACATGTTGACTCCTCCTGATCTTGAAAGAGAGTTTGGACTCACAGGTAAATTTCAGAAACTGATATAAATTATCCATATCTAGGCAAAAATGCCATGCTAGTTACTAAATGTGTCAAACTTTTCAAGAAAATCTTCTTCTCAGCAGATCTGATAAAGTTTTTTCAGATACTGGTTATCAGTGCCCTTAGACAAGCAATGTTCTCAGGAATCACCAACGTTAGATATCTTACTTGGGTACATATGTAACAGGCGGAAACATATTCCACGGTGCCATGAGTTTGGATTCTTTGTTCCTAATGCGACCAATCAAAGGCTGGTATGCATATTGTCTTTTCTATGCCATTTACTAATAACAGAAGCACTTCAGAGAAGTTTTCCATTTTGGAAACCGAAGCGAGCATAGTTTGACAAGATTACAGCATTAGCAGTGCTCCATCACAGTTCCATGAAAACTTTTATTGTTGCAGGTCAGGTAACAGAACACCTGTGAAGGGTCTTTATCTTTGCGGGAGTGGTACACATCCTGGAGGTGGCGTAATGGGGGCACCTGGTCGCATTGCTGCCTCTGTTGTCATTGAACACTTAAAGTCCACGAAGAAGTAGATCTCTGCTCAACACAGGTTAGGGATCAAGAGATGTGTTTTGTTTGTTGATGCATTGCGATAATCAACTACTTATCGGTTAGTTGATTCAATTACTGACAGCAAATCCAATTATGGCAGCAAGCTATCTTTCCTATAGAGAGCCATATTCTTATGGGTACTAATCCCTGCTTTGGCGCGTTATTGATGAATCTTTTGATGTATCCATTTGAAGAGACGAAAGGTAGACATGGACGATAGTGATTGCCTAATGTTGATGCATCATCTGCATTCCTATTTAAAAACTCACTAAGTTATGGTGGTGACATGGTAACTTGATCTGTTCTTGTAACTCAAGCAGTGTAATAAAATTCATGTTGGTATGCTGTTCGATAAACGATAAGATCCGTAAGTCATGTATGCAATAGCTTTGCAATTTAATGTTATTGATGCTCTTGTTTCTGTTACTGGTTTGGTTTGTTTGCATGGACAAAGTTGAGCTTGCCTGGTAAAGTATAACACAAGATTGTTCAATCCTTCTCTATATACTTGTGCTACAAAACTGAGAGATCGAATGAATGAGCTATACAATCAAATTTAAACAAGAAAAGACCTTTCATCTACCAACATTAACCTCGACTAGGTTTCCAATTGACTAGCTTGCCTCAAAGAGCTATACTTCTTTGGTGTTCAGACTCGGAAGAGAATCCATGCTCGATGCAGATTGATGACCCTCGTGTTCCCTGATCGGTCCACTGCACTCGCTGCTATACTCAGAACTGGCTACTATGACTCTCTTGACTCGGTTGGTCTTCGGAGTCGTGTAGGAGCTCGAATCATAGTCGGAGCTTGAGCTGAAGAGCATGTTGGGTCCAAGCCTCCCTCCCTCACCTAAGTCTTCATTCAATACATCACCTTCTAGAGCTCTAACAATCTGACTCATTCTAGGCCGTTTCTTTGCAGAATGGCGAATACAAGCAGCCGCAGATGCTACCATGCGTGCCATCTCGAACGGGTTATAGTTACCTTCTAGGCGAGGATCAACTAACACATCGTAGTTTCCATCAGCCAGAGCTTGAGAGAGAATAGGTCGAGCCTAATATCAATCAAAGAAAATGAGCATAATTTAGTTCAATGAACCAAGTAAGAATAACTCATGCATGAGCTAAACATGCTAACCCAATCGACCAAACTATCTTCCATCTGTGAGCTATCAACCGGCCGTCTCCCGGTTATCAACTCAAGAAGCATCACTCCGAACGAAAAGACATCGGATTTCTCAGTTAGCTTTCCACTCGATGCATACTCCGGAGCTAAATACCTAGCAAGGAAGACAATGCCCCAAATTATCGGAAATTTTTTACCATTGGCAAATCACTTATCGAAGCATGCTTCACGCTCACCCGAAAGTTCCCATAACTCGAGTCGATACATGAGTGTAGTTGTCTAACGATAGCTTCGCCAATCCAAAATCAGCAACCTGGATGTGTTCTTTCATGGGTTAATTCATAAGCAAATTTGAAATTTACTAATGAACCAACTGCCCGCCCTTAATTACCATGGCTTCAAATTTGAAATCCAAAAGTATATTGGCGCCCTTGATATCCCGATGAATAATTCGAGGGTGACCTTCACGAGCAATTCAACTAGACAAATCAAAATTTGATATTCGCGCGCGTATGTGTGTGTGTTCGAGAAACATGAACAAGCATATGTATAACTCACAATCCTCATGCAAGTAGGCAAGGCCTCTGGCTGATCCTAACGCAATCTTATGCCTCGACGGCCAGTCCATCACCGGGAGCCCTTCTCCTGCGATAGATGGCGAAAATTTCCGTTAATCTATTCCACCTCTTACGGAGAAAAGAACTTAAAGCAAAATACTTAATAACACGGCGAGAGAGTGAGCGCTGACCATGGAGGTGATACTCAAGAGTATTGTTGGGCACAAATTCATACACCAACAATCTTTGTGAACCAGCAATGCAGTAGCCTACTAGAGAAACAAGGTGTCGATGGTGCACTCGACTGATGATCTCAATTTCAGCTCGGAACTCCTTCTCGCCTTGGCCGCTCTCCGACTTGAGTTGCTTCACCGCGATCTCTTTTCCGTTGGGTAGGATTCCTTTGTGAACATACCCAAATCCACCCTGCCCCAATAGATTCGAATCCGAGAAGCCGTTGGTGGCAGTTGCAAGCTCCTCGAAGGTGAATGTGCTTTGGTTGAAGCCGAGCGCAATGACAGGGGAGGGAGGAGGCAGGAGAGGTCCATGGGGCCCTGAGTAGGCCGAGCTTGCATCACTGGCGGCCACCATGCTTGACGGCTGCGGCGGCGGCGGCGGCGATGAACCCGGAGGAGGAGGAGGAGGTGAGAGCTTCACGATTTGCGATCGCCCGACGTCGTAAAAGCCATCGGCGTCTACAAATATGAAACTCGTTGAGTGTATTTTCTATTAGACGATCGAGAGTTGTGCGTCTGCGTGACGACCAACCTTCTGCGTGAGGTTGCATTGGATCACGGCGCTTCTTCTTCTTCTTCGTCAGGAAGCACATGCAGAGGCCGAGCATGAGCACTAGAAAGAGGCCTAAGCCTGCCACGGCGCCGATAAGGATGGGCAAATTGACGTCGCCTTGTCCTTTTGAATGGGAAGGGGGTGTTAGTTCCTCCGGAGGCGATGGCCGCCACCACATATTTGGAGGTGGTGGCGGAGGTGGCGGTGGCGGCGGTGGCGGCGGCGGTGAAGAGCCATCGTCGTCATTGTTCGTTGACTTTACTGGCGGTGGCGGACTCTCAGAGGTTGAGGGAGGTGGAGAATTGGACGACGGGGGAGGTTGCGGCGGAGGGGAATCATCCGGTGACGGAGCAGAAGACAATTTTCTCATTGTTCGAGCTCCACAAAATGCAGAAGATTAATGGAAACGAGGAAGAAGAAGAAGATCCTGTGAACTGTTGTTATACGACAAAGCTATAATTGAATTAATGTGCTAATGCCTCCTCCAATCCCAATCAAGATCACCAAGACGATAGAATTATATTGATGGGAGCAAAGGAATAGGAGATTGATTGGAAAGAGGAGCGAGAGAGGAAAACCAAGAGAAAAAAATAAAAAAACAGGGGAAAAGAAAGAAGGCAAAGTGTGTGATGATGAGCATCGTCCAATTTCAATTGAACTAGTAACTAATTTGGGGGTGGTGATCGATTGCTTCTTGCCTACCACTCGATCTATATTTCTTTGTTTCTTCAATGTATATTGTCTCGTACTTAAAAAAAAAATTGAGGATTAAAGTTTAGAAGGGCTCCCATGTTTTACCATCGAATCGTTGAAGGAACGTTCTATGTTAATTTTTTTATTAAAAGGATGCAACACCCCTTATAAAATGAGATAATTGTCATCCAATATTGTTTATCTCTTGTTTAAATTTTGAATTGGTCTGATGCGTTGTAGTAGTTACCAAATTATAGTTACTAAAATTAAGCTATTATATAATTGTAGAAGTTAAATTCTAAACTTTAATATATAATAACTTTTAATTTAAATTGAATCATAGAAAAATAATATATTAAATCAAAACTCATTTAGGTATTATAATTGATTATAAATGAAATCTATAACAAATCCGTTTCAATCTTTAAAAAAATGTCATTTAAATGTCTTTTCAAAAACTCTAAATAATTTTAATGATAAATATATTTTAATCATAAAATGTCTTTTTATAAAAACAAAATCGACATAATATGTCCTCTACTATTTGGGGAAAAAAAAAGGATGTCTTTGTAGTTTTTGTCTAAACTTTTATCTTCCTAAGTTCATATATCCTATAATTATAAGACCTAGCTATAAATATGCACCAATGAATCATTAGCGAGAATGGATAATTAAGGAGGCAAGAAGAATATCATAGAGAAGTTGTGCTCGAAGACTCGAAGATTAGCATTGACAAT
>JBBMJZ010396549.1:0-30216 GCA_037833815.1 Zingiber zerumbet
CGAAAGGGAACGGAAAAGGGAATCGAGTTCAACGGGTACTGAAATCGAGTTGCGGTTGGGCCTTTCGGGCTCAGGTATCGATCGAAATGAATTTCTATAAGTAATTTAGGGATAGATAGCTCAGTAGATTCGTACACTAATTGGATCGATAGCTCAGTAGATTCCTACACTCTTTTAGCTTTCGAGAGGGTATCCCTCGGATAGAGCTCGACTGATAAGGAGAGGAAGAGAGAATCCGTACATAAGGGATTGGGATTCCAGTAGAGGGGAAAACAGGGCTGGAGAGAGAGCAGAATTCAGTTACGAGAGTAGAGTAGAGCTCAATTGAGTTACGAGAGCAGAATGAAGCTTCTTTCGGTTAAAGGGGCGAAGAGCTGAACGAAGGCTAGGGTAGGAGTTCAGTAGATTGTGAATGGGTTGGAGTTGACTTGGCAGATAGGGTAGTTGACCCTTCAATTCAGTGTCTAGGACAGATGCATCAGATTCAGTCAGGTCTAGGACAGATGCATCAGATTCAGTCAGTTGATTCCGTTGATTCTGTTTAATCTTAAAAGAAAGATTCAGTTGATTCTGCAAAGAAAGATAGAGTTTTCTTCTTAAAAGAAATCAGTACCAGGTAATTCAGTTGATTCTTCTTTAAAGAAATCAGTACCAGTTGAATGTTAAAAGAAATCAGTACCAGTTGAATGAGTTGATTCTTAAAAGAAATCAGTACCAGTTTTGAATGAGTTGATTCATCCGAAAAGGCTTATGAAAAGAGGGCATCTTAAAAGTAATCCGTTGAGTCAGTTTCTTCTGAAAAGAAAGATTCACTTCCAAGTGGGTTTCAGTAGGGTCTGGGGCATCTTCTCCTTTTGAGGAGTATGGAGTTGGAGTAGAAGTAGCACCTGAGGAAAGGAGTCAATGAATAGGGAGTGGGCGAAGGTGCAGAAAGGGCAGATGCTAAGGCAAAGCAGGCTTCTGGGTCTAGGACAGATGCATCAGTTGAATGAGTAGATTCAGTTGAGTCAGTTGATTCCGTTGAATGAGTTGATTCTTTAAAGAAATCAGTACCAGGTAATTCAGTTGATTCTTCTTTAAAGAAATCAGTACCAGGTAATTCAGTTGATTCTTCTTTAAAGAAAGATGGGAACACCAGTATTGGAATCCACTTTTGAGTTGTCTGGATTCAATGATTTAGGAATCCATTTGATTCCTGGATTTGGGGACTACTGTCAGTTGAAGAGAGCGGAGGGGTTCGCATTTTCTATTCTAGGGTTGAAGAGGTATTTTACTATCGTATTTATGTGGATTGGGTGCTTCCCTCGCTTCAAACAACTCTACTTTATCTTAGGCAGTGAGGGGTTACCCATGGAACTGGACTTTTCTATTAGGCAGTGAGGGGTTCCCCCTGGAATTCAGTACTCGTATTTTTTCTGTTAGGCAGTGAGGGGTTTACCCTTGAAGAAAGTCTTGTAGTTGGGGTTCCCCTTTCATCTTTTAACGCTGGGGTTACCCCTTTCATAGCATAGGCTGTGGTTACCCTTTCATAGCATAGATATATATTGATTCTGTTAGGCATTATGACCCTCCTTGGGGGGCACTCATGCGCTCCGTACCTCATGCAACCCATTCACTTTGGGTTGCGGGTGGCTGGGGACTGGGGGCTGGCAGACCCCGTGGGGTCTAATGCCATATGATTCCATGTAATAAATCTATTCTAGACTCAGCTTCGGGTTTCCCTTATCTTCTATGGAAGTCAGTTCCCTCGCTTCAAACAATTTACCCTTACCTCCGCTCGTGGGAGTACTCTCGCCGGTATGACTCTTTAGCTACAATCTCTAACTCGAACACCCAAGTCGTTCTTTTTATTATTGGTCTACGTGGAAGCCCCAGCCGTACCTAAGAACTCAGTTTTCGGGCGGGCTTACGTCCTTTTAATTGTTTTTTGCCCCGTGTTGGTCCTTGTACATGTTGTCATCAGTAGCTATGTCCTTAGATATGTGCTTGACCCCTTTAGTGAGGGAACCCCCGGAGGGAGGGAAGTAGGTAACCCACGGAGGGGAGGGAAGTAGGTAACCCACGGAGGGGAGGGAAGTTATCTTTGAGTTAGGTTTTCCCTTAAGGGCCCTGGTACCTCTCCCCAACTGGAGTGCCAAACTCGGTTCTCGCGCGTGTTTGCCTAATACTATAGAAGAATTGTTTTCGCGTTGTGGCTGTGTCCTGCTTTGTGAGTTGTCTCATCGCTAGCTACGTCGAGTTGCCAAGCAAGGACGGTATTCCTAGGTTGTACAAGGGTACTAAAAGCGAGGACGGTCTTTCCTGGGCTACCTGTAAGAGTTGAAAAGCAAGGAACTTCCTATATCTCTCTCTACTGTACCAGCCTCACCAGTATCAAGAGTAGCAACAGCCTTAGCCACAGTGGCAAGAGCACCAGTAGCACCCGTATCCCTGGTAACACTAGTAGCTGCCTCCCTAGCCCCACTAGCAATAGCAACAGTAGCCACAAGAGCTCCAAAAGCGGGAACACTCCTTGTACCATTGACTTTTAAGGCATCAGTAGTATCCTTAGTAGCAGGAGTTGCAAGAGTGTACGACTCTGTAGCAGCTACAGTAGACTTACCTACTTTATCAACACCAGTGTACTGTAAAGCCGTATTTAGTTTAGTACCTTCTTTTAAGTCAACAACTTGAAGAACTCAAAGTCCTTCTTTGATAAGTAGAATAATGATTATGGTAGGTCTAATGATGATGCTGTCAGTGTTTCCTATATTTATTTTATGTATTCCTATGTTTGTATTGCTCGCATAAGAGTTGCTCGCTACTCTTTTACTAAGTGTGAACCTTAGCGAAGGATTGACTATCCAAAGCAGAAGCGTGTCTGCGCTGGATATCGGCATAGTGTTTGCACTGCAGGCCTGGGTAAGTCCACTGGGCTCTGATTGCTTACGAAACCCTTAGCAGCAAGAGCAAGACTCCTTAGAGAAAAATACATAGAGCCAGTACTCTCTAGTTAGCGGCGGGTTGTACTTTATTACCTTTAGTCAAACTGGAAAGCCGGTTTTTCTTTTGGGGTTTCTCCTCTTATCCCTGGAACCCTTAATGGCTAAAGGGTTGCTCTATCTCGAACACCTAAGGGTTTCCTATATCTGGGGGACCCCATAAAGCGTTGCTATGTAACTCGAGTACCCAAGGAGTACCCAACAAGTCGTTCCTCTCTATCTCGCGCGGGTTAGTTTGCTTTTAATTAGTGTTCTACGTCCGAAGGTCCTACACTACCCCCAACCGCTGTTGTAGGGTTAGCTTATAGATCAATTTCTTTTAGCCCCTGGGCTGTACCCCTATTTATGAGTTAGATAAATTTGTCCCTTCACTTGTACCTCTAGAGTTTAAACCCGAGGAGCGGTGTACGTGGAGTTTAGAAGCTAGGCTGCTACTATATAACATTCACTGGTCAACCTGGAACCCCTCTTTTAAATTTTCTGTGTCTATTCTTTGACCAAGGAAGGCTGACTCTATCTAACTCGTGTACCCTAGCTCTCGCTGTCCCCGACGCATTCCTCTATCTGGAACACCTAAGTTGCTCGTCTGTTCCTCTAGTAGGGAAGTTGCTCTCTTCTGTAACTCGCCCACCGGCGTTTGCTTTTCTTTTGATTAATGGCCCTCGTCCTTTCCTTTGGTCCACCGGGCCTTGTAATAAACACTAGGTTTTAGGGAGGGCTGTAGTCCTTCTAATTGTTCTCTTTCTTCCCCTTTTGATGTACCCTATCAGTTATACTAATTTGTACCCTCTATTTTTATTGTACGTGGAGTTTAACCCCGAAGACGGTATTACTGGTAGTTTAAACGCAAGGAAGGTATTAGCTGTGCTTTCCTATACCCCCAAGTAAGTGTTTTTCCTCTATCTCGGAACCCCCAAAGTCGTTCCTCTATCTCTCACTAGCAACTCTAGTAGCTGCCCTACTAGCAAGAACTCGAAGAGCCCCACTAGCAACTGCACCAGTAGCTGCAGACCTAGTCACTTTTCAAGCAACAGACGTAACTAAAGAGTCTAACTCCGAAGTTAGAAGTATACAATGATGATGTAAGTATTTCCTTACTGCCCAACTGTACTCAGTAGCCTCAGCACTAGACTCCCAAGCCGGAACTAGAGGAGCCCCAGCATCCCCAGTGTACTCTGGAACAGTATCCCTCCTAGACTTAGTAGCAGCCTACTTAGTATCAGCCCTCCTCTACTCAGACTCGATAGCCTCCCTACTGTATAGTAAAACAGCGACAACAGCAGCAGTTGCGGAAGCACCTAAAGGAGAAGCCCTAGCTTCAGTAGTAGGAGGAACTAAAAGAGCCCCAGCAGTTGCAGAAGCACCTAAAGGAGAAGCACTAGCTTCAGTAGTAGGAGGAACTAAAGGAGAAGCACTAGCTTCAGTAGTAGGAGGAACTAAAAGAGCCCCGCATGTGTATTTGTTGATAAGTATAATGCTGCTTAAGTCTAATGATTCTGGTAGAAGTCTTTCCTCATTTGTGTAATTGGTGCCTTCTGTTTGTATTGCTCGCATAAGAGTTGCTCGCAAGTCAACTTCTAAAGCGTACTTTTTGAGTTCACTCTTTTTGAGTTCACTCAAGAGTAGCACTAGCATCCCTTGTGTACTTAGTAACAGTAGCAACAAGAGCCCCACTAGGAACTCTAGTAGCCTCCCTACTAGCAACAACTGGAGGAGCCCTACTAGCAACAACTAGAGGAGCCCCAGAAGCATTAGTAGTATCCTAAGTCTGTTTACTTCCTTTACCTCCTAGGAGCCCCCGTATCCCTACTAGTGTATTACTCACTAGCGTGAACACTATCCCCAAGAGCAGCATTTCCTCTATCAACTCTAGTAGCCTCCCTACTGTACTTCCTAGCAGCACCTCTGTATTCACTCCTAGTAGCATGAGTAGCAGCACTTTACTCAGGAACACCAGTAGCAGCAGTAGGACCAGTAGTCTACTCAACAATAGCAGCACCAAGAGCAACTGCCCCAGCAACAGTAGCAACAGGAACTCCAGGTCAGCCCTATCTATCTACAGGAACTGCAAGAGCAGCAGGACGTACTCCTCTATCTGTCTCTACTGTAACAGCCTCCCCAGTGGGACCAGTGGGATACCTCTATAAAGCAGCAGCCCCAGTTGACTCAGTAGCAGCCGCCCTGGTAGCTCCAGTGTCCTCAGTAGCTCCAGTGTCCTCAGTAGCTCCCGTTGACTCAGTAGCAGCATCCCTACCCTACCTAGTAGTTGCACCAGTGGACTTACTAGCAGCCGCCCTAGGAACAGTAGACGCCTCTAGAGCATCTACAGTAGACTTACCTCCTTTAGCAACAACAGTAGTGTAGTACTGTAAAGCCGTATTTACTACTTTAGGCCCTTTTAAGTGAACAACTTGAGCTACTAAAACAGCTTGAAGTGCTAGGTCTAATTCTGATTCTGTGAGTCTGTCCTCTATTGCTTTTTCTGTCTTCCTCTGTTTGTATTGCTCGCAACAGAGTTGCTCGCAACTCTTTAAGTAAGTAGCAACCGTAGCTTTGGATTTCCTATCCTTCGCAGAAGCGTGTCTGCGCTACTAAGTATTTAAATATTGTCCTCTACTCTTTGGGCTGTATAACCCTTAATGGCTAAAGCTTTCTTTCCTCTATCTCTAGTCCCGCTAAAGCGTTCCTTTCTTCTCTCTGGCTCGTACCCTATCTGTACCATCATCATCCGTACCTAGTTTCCTTATTCAAGAGCACTCCCCTTTCCTTTGGTCTTTACGCACCACTAGCTCGAACCTAGGTTTTCTCGCGCGCTTTCTTCCTTGTAATTCTTTTTATACCCTGTGCTGTACATTACTTTAAGTTTAAACCCAAGGCCATACTATAATAACAAAACCCAAGGAGGGTATTTACTGGTGAAACTGGAACCCGTAACCCTCTCCTCTCTGAGTAACCCCTTCACAAGGGTTGCTTTCCTCTATCTGTAGTAGTAGCGTATTAAGCCAATCTACGTTTTAGGTGTTCAACTGGACTTGCCATCTTCCCAACGAAATTGATTGGTACACTATCCTTCCTGTGCTTGGTTCATGGGAACTGCAAGTTTGACAATCAAAGCTTGTGGGATATCTCATTTGATCTCAGCAAGCCGCTTCGCGCTCAAAGCGAAAGCCAGTCCAGTCTATGATCAGGCAATGGGGAGCTTCCCCTCTAGTAAGATTCTATCTCTTACTTGGGTTCCAAACCTGGTCTCTCGTGCCTAAGAATGCCTAACCCCCACCTGCTTCTCTGCGATCGAAGACCAATTCTGCCTGCTACAGATGCTTGATATGCGCTAGCCTATGTAGCATATGAGACGGATTGCTCCTTTATTCTAGCCTCTCATCTCCTTTAGTCGAGCTGCTTCGCACCTCTTTACTAGCAGGGAACGAGCTACCCGAGCTCTAGCGGGACTTGGTTAGGTTTGGACTCTTCTGCCTGCTCGCCTGAAGCCTTTCTGCCTAGCAGTCTTTCCTCCAGCTCTGCCCGAACTATAGAAAATAGGTCCACATCCGGTCTATCGGACTTTTCCTCTATTGAAGCTTTCTTCCTTAGCAACTATAGAATAGAAGATACGAGTTAAGATAGGGTTTTACACCCAGCAATTAGACATTCTGACCTCTTGTTCGGAGAATGCTAACTTCTATCCATACTGAAGCTGCGTAGCCACACTATAACAACGGGCCTTCCCCGATTCCCCTTGTGGCTCTTGGTCTCTTCTTTTCTTCTACTGGCTCCTCTGTGCTAATAACTTCTATTCGCCCCAGTTCTTGTCAAAACCACTCATCATGCTTTCGATAGGGATTGGGCTACGGAGTAGGATCTAGGTATCGTATGGTTCAAACCGAGGCCTCTTATAGAGATATCAGGGGATTCAAGTACCCTAGACTTACCATGGAAAGGTACGTAGACTAATTACAGATGGAGGACTTCCTTTGGAGGATCCGCTGGAGGAATGGTACAGATAGAGTAGAGGAATGGTACAGATAGAGCCATCCGACATTTTCCGCGGGTAAAGATACAGAGGAGACAGCTGAGTAACCAGTTACAGATAAAGGAATATACACCTGAGGTACTGAGGTACACGGATACAGGAATACACTACCCGGATGGGGCAAAGGACGAACGAATAGAAGCAGCTAAAGGTACACGGATAAAGGAGTAGCATACCCAGAGGGATAAAGGAATAGTAGCATACCCGGAGGGGAGTTAGAGAGGGGAGTGGGTAACCCACATATTGCAGCCCTAGAGTATTTCCATATACAACGGATGAGAAATCTACGGATGAGAAATCTACAACTCCTGATAACATAGTATACGGCTAAGGATTGCTTTGATTATTAGGCTCTATCTATATAATTATAGTGTAATGAACTGGGTCAAGGAATGAATCTACAAGGAATGAATCTACAAGGAATGAATCTACTCTACTTCGCCCGGTCAACTCAGACTCTTATGAATCAACTGAGCTTGCCAAAGCTGCCTCACCACCGCGTCTCCTATAATATACGGATGGTTCAACCCGATCTGGGAAGCGAAGGAAAGCCGATTCGTTCCAAAGGAAAGGCGACGATCTTGATTTTGATTCACTTTGCTAGTGAAGAAAGCTTGGATGCCCATCCTACCTCCTACTGGTCGTGACGTCGCTGCAAAGAACTGCTTCTATCTGAACTATTCTATCTGAACTATAATATAACTGACTCTATTTCGACAAAGACTTATAGCTTTCCAGTGACTATACCGCCCCTACGGGTCTTCCCTCGTTCACTTTCGTTCCTCGTTCCAATCGGCTACGTCGTTGCACTTCTCATTTCACTACCATATCAGAAACTGAGTCTCGAAGGGTACCTATCTTAAGGGGCGAAGAGCTGCCTAAACTAAAGTAATATTGGGAAGGGGCCAAAGATTACTCATTTATTTTGATGCCGCAAACCAGTTGTTAGCAGTCAAGAGCCCCAGCTTCCCCTTTCCTAGCCCCTCACCAGAAGAATCTCTAGACTCTGAGCCTTATCACAATTAACCTCTGATAAAAAAGCATACTTAGTTGTCCTCCGTCACCGCTTTACGCTTGATGCTTCCTTCATAGCTCATATCTCTTTGAAGATAAGCCTGAGAAGCCGTACGAAGAAGCCTGGGACCTTTCCCGTACGAACTAGGGCAACTATTGAATAAGAAAGATTCTAAGTACTCCCGTGTCAAGAACTAGAGTGATGCCAGCCAGGCTCCTAAGCCCACGGAGCGGTATAAGAAAGCAGGCGAGCCCTCCCGTAAGAAGCGTCATATCTCGTATAAGTCCATTTCGACTTCATCACACTGGAAATCCTCTATCAGTGCTCACCTTGACTCCTTGCTCCGCACGCACCTTGCTCTCCAGCTATTGATTGGTTAGCCAGCCTTTGCAGTCCTTCGCCAAGATTGTAGACCCTTGCTATTGGGAACCGTAGCACTCGAAAGAAAGGGTAAGAGAGGATATAAAGAACTTTGACTCGGAATATGCCGACCCGCTTCCAAATCTCCTACGGTGAGGCCAACTTAGGTGTGAATGCTCTATCAGCTATATATATAATGGTACGCTGGAAAAGTAATGGAACAAGACCTATGAGCTAGGCCCAGAACTGCTTCTTTCCGAGTGCGTAGCCCTGAGAGGAGTCTCCTTCATATCTATCACTCCAGTCCAGCGATACATTTCTCTTTCGTTCGGATTGGTCCACTTTCCCGAGTGCCCTAACGAGAAGACAGCAAAAAAGAATAGGTCTCGGTCTGTTTCCTGTGCCTTCAGCGGTCTAGGGTAAAAGTCTCGTATTCGTTAAATAAGAAAAAGAAACTTTAAGGAAGAGCTCGTGGGAATGGAAGAGATTCAAGCAGAGGGGAAAGATCATTCTATCGAAAGCTGCTAGCGGAGTCTGATGCTCTGAGGGAATTTATCTAAGCTCAAATGTGCTATAAAGAAGGCCTGGGTGGATCACTGATCATTGAGCATTGAGACAGATGACCATGCCTTCTTAGGCCCTTTAATGCTAAGTTTATAGTGGGGCAGAGCCGGATTCGACAGAACCAATAGGCAAGCCATTTTCATAGAGGGAAGGACTCCTACTTCTGCAGAGAATTGAAACCGCATTGCTTCATCGGACTCACAATCATCAGGGCGATGGGGGAAGGTCGAAAGCTCTGACTTTTAGAGGATGGAGTCCGGTCTCAGGTCTCTCCATTAGAATGCAATAAGGAGTCTAGGTCTCCAGACATGAACTACCCGAGCTCCCAAGCCTCACCCTACCTAATGGAGATCAATTTGAAGAGTGACCTTATCCTCTTCGCTGACACAGAATCTTCATAATCTTAGGAAAGTGGGTCTCAGCCAAACAGCTTTCAATCTGATGGGCACGCGCCATTGAAGTTCACTAGTGAGCATTGGGGTCGGTCGAGTAAAAGTAGTCAATGTCGAATTAGATTCACTCTTTTCTTCCATTAACTCTGATCCTCAACTGAATCTGCTGCTCCACTGAAAGGGATAAGGGAGTGATCTACTTAGGGAGAGGGCATACGGAAGATCATCCTATCCTTTAGAAAACATTACTCTTTATAAAGGTGCGCAGCGAAACTGAACTAGGATCAGCCCCATCCACCATCTCAGCTGCAGAGGACGAGTGAGGAGCGAACGGGCCTGTGAGATAGACTATGAGCCGGGTCATGATAATTAGCGGTCATACCAGACTACTTCCTGCACTATTGACCTAACTGATGAGCTAGTTCTGGGCGAAAGAGGAGAGAGTCTTATCTATGCCAGGCCCTTCCAACTTCTCAATAGGCTCATGCCCTAGCTCAGACTCCAAAGGTAGGCAATGATTTGAGCACCCGAAGATCAGGAGTCAAAGATGGCTTCCGACTCTAGCCAACGATCAAGATTATGGCACTCCAGCCCTAAGGGTTCAATCCTCCTACTCTGCTCTTGCCGGAGCTAGTAGAATCACAAACAAGTAAAGAAAAAGAGAAGGTAGCATTCAGACGTGCCACACAGAGCTCACTCGCTCAAGACAGATGGGCATAGGCGCGGGCTCTGTTCTTCCTTTAGTTCGCAAGCACTTCCTCCTTTCTACTTTCAGGGATTCCGAGGTCCGGGGAGAGACTAGAGAGATCAGCAATTCCGCCCTTTCTTTGGTAACCCTCGAGTACCGCTTATTCCCTTCCCAACCTATAGATGATTAATCTCTAGAATGGGTCTCTGACCTCTCGCAGATAATTAATTAGCTCACTAAGACCAGGAAGTCTCTGTCTAACTTGAACTAGTAAGAAAGAGGGAGTCTGCTTCGCCTGCACTCTTCGCCAATTCGACTATCGTCTCACCGTGGGTACCCTTCGCCAACTTAAAAGTTCAAAGAATTGAACTTTTGGCTCAGCTCTTCGCCAATTCGACTATCGTCTCACCTATCCAGTGGGTACCCTTCTTTTCGTTCAGTCCAGCGCAAGGAGCGAACGACAGTGACGCCGAAGAGGGGGAGTGAAAATCCTTAACTCAACCTCGAATGCGCTCCCGAAAGCTGCGATAGGGGAATCTCTAAGGGGACTTCGACTTCAAGGGGAGCCGGCTAGCTCTTTGACCTCCGGGGCTGGGCTTCGCGTCCGAGACCTACGGGATGATAGTAGATTTAACAAATATGAAAGGGAGTGGCGACCTGAGAGATTCACTCAAGTGAGCCCGACTGTAATTCCTATGAAAGAGACAAGATAAGGAGCAGCTCCTCATGTCCACATCCATGACCTAGGCCAATGACTGACTTCCCATGTCGCTCTCGGATCAAGGGCAGACGCTTCTTTCAAGGCCCCCTATGTGAATGAGTCAATAGCAGCTGTTCTATTTGAAGTGAGCTCAGCATCCTGCTGTCGCAGGGGAGAGAAAGTTCCTCGATTCCCGGTAGCCTCATCAGTGCTTTTCAGATGTTGGATTCCTCCTACGAGACCCATGCCTTCTTCGGGAAAGAGGTTCTTCATGAACGAATTTCATTCCCCAGACTACGGCAGTGAAAGTACTATATTTGCCATTCCCCAGTATAGAGAGCACGAGGGCCACCCACGGGTCTACTCAACCTCCTTTCTTTTCATTCATAAATTGGACTCGGTGTGGTGGACATATCTCCTGCGTCCGATTGAGATCTCATCTCTTTATCCTTATGGAGTGTGAGTTGAAAGGGCTAGCTCTACTCCAGAGAGGTGGAATTGTAGAGTTCTTTCTGAATGAGAAGCGAAGAAAAGAAGGAGAGGAAGACCCCTCTTAGTGTTAATGTGAGGCCATCTCATCTATAAAAGGAAAGAGTACCTTGCACCAGTCCTCAAGTGGATAGCGAAGCAGAAGCCCGACACTTCCACTCAAAAAAAGAATCTGAGATCCTTGCTAGAGCAGGCCTTATTCTGTTCAGTTCCCTCTTCCTCTGAATAAGCATTCGGATAAGATATTTGTGCCCGCTTGTATCCATTTCCTTATACCTAATGCAGATGCTCTGACTGACATTTATTCTTTATAGAGAGAGTCTCAGCTCTAGAGACTCTAGTTTCAGCACCCGAAGCCCTTGCACCTGGACAACTAAGCCTTGCTTGCCGGGGAGCTACTCAGGCAATTCCGAAACAGAGGTAGAAGTTGGACCAAAACAATAGCATGAGGAAGGGAAGCAACGAAAGAATGAGAAAGTCACTTAAGCTCCCGAGTGCGAAGATCTAAGGACCATGCTCCACCCTCAGAAGAGGACTTAGACCAATGAGCATACTTGTTGAACCTGAAACTCACTCCACAAAGGCGTCTCACTCTAATGAAAAAAGGGGCGTGTACGCTTTATGACGGGTGCAGCGAGGGAAGTCCATCATTGCCAAGAGTTTCGGCAAGTATAATATGAGAGAAAGAGTTCACTAGCTCCAGGCAAATCGATGAACTCTCGTCTCCTACTGCTCTTAATCGGCATAGATAGGAGAGTGGCCAGGCATGACCTATCACAGGCCATGCGTGCTTGAACTCATTCACTGTGGCATTAGATTAGATGAGCTGGGAGCCACAGTTCCAGAAGGTCAGAATCAGAGCCTGACTCATTTTTTTGCTCTCACTGGTTCTCTTTGCCTTTGACCCTCTTGCCCAATAGATCTGGACCAGCTATGCCACCAGGTCTTCAAGGGGGACTTTCTAAGAATAAAGAAGCTCAATCCTGGAATCACTCCCTTAGTAGCTCGCAGATAAATCCCAACTATTATCTTTAGTTTAGCTCTTGTTCACGTGCTTAGCAGGAGGGAGGTCCCATTCAATTCATATAACATAGCCCCTCGCACGCCTACCAACTAGAATGAGGACAGCAAGGTAGAACTCACACTCCACCTTTCTCGCTTGAATCGTCTTTCATCTCTCTCTTATCCCTCTCCGGAGAGAATTGGACTCTCGGACTAAGTTGATCGACTCTACCGTCATTCAATCAGGAAGAACCGGGCATCAATAAAGAAAGAAGCGCCTCTTTGACTCTGAATCATAGGCTAAGGAAGATTTAGTCAAGAAGTAGGCCTGGCACTACTCTCTTTCATTCATTCTTAGTACATCCACAGGGTCGGGGCTCGAAGGTCAGGGATCCGAGACCACTTTCTTGGTATGAGGAAGTCTAAATAGGTTCTTTAGTAAAGGCCACGGATCGCCTCTCGTCCTAATCCCAATAGCACGATGCCTCTGCTGCTCTGAAGAAAGAACTATTGAAGCTCCCCTCTCCTAGAGAAGAGTCCTGTTCAGCCTTATTTAACATCTTCCTTAGGGGATATTCAGCCTCTCAGCCTATGACTCTGATCTTCATTTCTTTTCCATAGTCTAGTAATTATTCTTTGCAAGGGGCCCCTCTTCTTATCTCCTCATCAGCTTCTGGGCGAGAAAGTGAGGATATATAATAGCGAAGACTGCAAAGGATAGGGGGATTGACTTATATAAGAAGTCAAGAAATTAGATAGATGGCACAAAATGTTAGATTCGAATTTGAAAAGAACACGGATGTCTTGAAATCCAGTATATGCATATCAAAGTCAAGCTTGGGTTCTCTCTTGTTCGTGGCTCTGACTTTGGATAAAGTCTAGTTAAAACTAAGAAGGTCAATATCAGTGGGTCTGCCCTTATGGAATCTTTAGCATTTCAACCCATGGGTCCCAGTACGCTACACCACTCACAACTGGTACTTTATTGCCTCTGACGCTCATCCACTTAAGAAAGTGAGACCCGAACCATGCCCAATAACTAATAATAGCTTCTGAAGTGCTCTTACAATATTGAATTGTATACTATGGATATGATATGAAAAGTCTCACTCACTCCTCCGAGTGCTATAAGTTATGAAATAGCAAGTCTCAGTCTTATATACTGAACCACTTTCCCTCCCCTTACCTTTCCAACTCGCGCGTCATGAGATTTGCTCCTTATGGTCGAGATCTTATATACCTGCACTTCTCCTATTTACCTGAGGGCATCGGGTTCGCACCTTTGGAACTCCCATGAGCGGAAGATGCACTCTTTCCCGCCTCTTGTAATTAGTTTTTAAGTCAAGGATCGAATAGGAGCTATCAATGCTAAAAGTCTATGTACTCAAAACGAGTGGGAAGGAAAAAAGGGCCGAGCGATAGCGACGGGTACTGAACTTGATCAAATAAAAGACCTAGCTTGCTTTAAAGAACTAGGAAAAAGTGTTTTGAGACCCTTCATAGGGCTTGATCGAAACCCTCGCTTTATGATCTCACGGAAGAAGACTGAGGCCAAATTTTGAGGAACCCGGGCTTTCTAACTTGATTTCACATTTGGATCGCTATTGAAAACTGACTTTAGGTGCATTCGTACGAATATTGATCCAATTTCTCTATCAAAACGGAGTTTAGGCAAAAAAAAGGGCTTTCTAACTTGTCCCGAACGAGAAGAACGAGATAAGAAGAATGAGGGCAAAATGCAAAAACATAAAGAAAAAAAAGGGAATTTGAAAAAAAAGAACTTCCTCTTTCGTGGTCCGGGCATAATCTTTTTAATGTAAGAAGTTCGTTCGAGCACTTAATTGCCCATACTTTAAAGCTCGCTACATTATGGAGTGTTATATAAGGGGTAGGGTGACCTTTCATAAGCGGGTATCCCTGAAAGGGAAGAAATGGGTATTCTATATGAATGCGATGTGGAGTTTACAAATACCTTGAATGAAATGAAAGAAAAACACTTTTGATCTGGTCTACAATGGTGTACCATTGACTCTTTTCTTATGGTCGAGCTATTAAATAAGGAATTGACTACTATACTGTGAATTAGAAGGCCCCATTAGAGTGCTGACTCTATTATTGAAAACGTACGAAAGAGCTCTTTGAAAGGAGGATTCGACTCAATTTAGGAATTCAACCCTGATCTCGGGACCAAACCATTATCATATTTAGAATCTTCATTTCGTACCAAACCAGAGGGCACGTACCTGAGAAGATAGTTCCACCTTGGTATCAAGCACGTGTCTTAGCTGCAAGTCTTCTTCTTCTATTTGATGCTATTGCTTCAGAGATAAAGAGACGCAATCCGCCCTCACCTGACCCGCTCTTTGCTACTTCCAATCCTTGACTTCACCCCGAAGGAGGTCAATCACCTCCCTTTCTTTCACCTGTGCTTAGGTTTGGTTTTGAGTCAACGAACCTCACTCCTTTTCCCTGGCGTACGTAAGTGGGAGCGAAGGAGGGGTCGAGATATGGGTGGAAGGAAGAGTGAGTACGAGCGCTTCTTTCACTTCTGGATTAACAAAAGCAAAAAATCTTATAAAGAATTGGAAGCTAATATGATTCAGATACTATCAAGATGCTTAATCTATTTGATTAAAAGACTCATTTCCTATATGGAGCGGATGCAGATTCGTAGTCTTAGATAAGAGATTGAATGACAGTTAGGATCGAGAAGGCGCCGCCCGAGAAGAGCTTCACATGAGTGGCCCGGAATGGACCCTGAAGTCGGGAAGGGTATCCCCGATAGAGCTCGAGCGAATATTATGCGAGAGGGTACCCACTGGATAGGTGAGACGTTAGTCGAATTGGCGAAGAGCTGAGCGAAGGGAAGGGGTTGCTGTAAGAACCTTTCAATCAAGTTCAATTGAGATCATGATCATTGCCATATGCTTAACACGTGCCCCTTTTGATCAATAATTCATTCAATTGAGTTATGGAATGACCACTTTTTCGATAAAGCTAAAGCCCAGCCCAGTTGATCGAAAAAGCACTGGCTCAAGGCACCTGGAGTAGTCATAAATTTGCCTGCAAGGCCGGTCTCAGATCCGTAATTCGACCTCTGGAGGTCACTGATCAATCCCATATGTGTGACGGATGCTCTTAAATCAAAATGAATGGAAATAGGGAGTCCGCCTCTGATCTTTCCTGCGATAGCTCATTCCCGTTTGGAGTCTTGGTCTTCCTAATTTCATCATTATAGAACATATGAATTATATGGGTACGCCCCTCTTTGAAGTTCTCTTTCCCTCTTAAGTTTCACTCTAAGAAGGTTCTCATTTCTTTGGCCGACCCAAGTTAGACCCAAGTTAGGTAAGATAGCTACGTCACGTGCTAGACTTATGGGGTTTGTCTCGTTCTGTCGTATCCCAAACACTAAAGATGATATATATATATATATTTATTTATTTATATATATAGTATAGTGGTCTGATCCATGGCTCTCTTTATACTCCTCCATTTATTATTTATTATACTGATGACTCCTTTCCTTATTTAGCTCGCATCTTTTGTATTCAATTGCTCCAAATTCATTAAAGACTCAAGGGCTAATAAGGGCTCGACTAGAGGAGAGGGGCGCATCGAGGGGAGGGAAAGTACTCAACTTTAGCCTCCACTTCAAAGAAAGGGGGTACTGAAATGAAGATAGCTAGGTTAAAGTTCAGTTGGAATCCTAATAAAGAGAGTCTAGTAAGGAGTTACGGAACTTTTTTCCCCTAGGGGACAGAATTTGATAAAGAAATTGGATAAAGAAGAAAGAATTTATTTGAACCCTCCCTTTCCCTCCTTCCCATCCTTCTTCCAAAGAGGAGGAGTTCCTCAGAGGGAAGGGTTTGTATAGCACTGATGGTGGATCCCTGCAAGAGTAGTGAATTGCTATGAAAAACGTAAGGGGATCCGAACTTAGACTTATAGTGGGAAAGACCCCCTTCTGGTCGAGCTAGTATAGACCCTATAGCGTACCCGCTCTCACTATTTTATACTAGATCCCTTTAGGTCGCTCCCCCCTATAGTCGGCCCTTTATTCCACTCGGAACTCAAGACATTCGTGACCCCCTTAGACTCATTAAAAGAATGCATGTCTGTGCAGCATGGACGAATGATCTTTTTCTCTGAAATTCCACTACTCGAGTATACTCACTCAAGAGCTTGATTGAAAGGGTCTTAGGCAAGCAGAGCACTTCTTTATATTAGGGACCTCAGCCCACTCATGGCAAGGCACTATTGTAGGAGCTTGATCGATCATAACATTCATTCAAGAGGGGACTCTCATTATTCTTATTCTATTATATAATCCACTAAGGATTGATTGCCCATCCGGGGGCCTGCTTATATGTGCTACTTAGCTCTTAATTCCAGGAAGAGAGTCAATTCAACTAAACACCAATCACGCAAGAAGCGCGAGAGGGACCTGCTACTAGTTGCTTTTACCCGATGCGCACCTATTGAAGCGCTTTGACAAAGTGCATAAGTTTGTGCTTATATAGATGGATCCAACACATCTTTAAATAGATCTTTTGCGTAAATATTCTAGAGAGGACCTAAAGGCTTTCCTTATTAAAAAAAAAGACCTAGATGGAACCTATGGAAAAAAGACACACCTGATCGTGTGCGCGTGATATTGGTCGGTTTCATAACATGACTCAGATAAAGTTGCAGTTTAAGTCAAAGTTGAATAAAAGATGTTTTCAGTTTGTATAGACAATTCAATGAGGTTTAGTTCAAGTGGGACTACTGACTACCCAGTTTTCCTTAGGGGTGACTCCCCTCTTGCCTTCCAGTAGTTGACACTAGGTTTCAGGTAAATGAATTGGATCGAGGAAGGTACTCAAAAATGAATCTTATTAAGAATTGTTTGCGACGAGGCGCTTGAGATATAGACTTCTTACATATAAATGAGCCCTCTCGCTAATATATTGCTCGTGTATACCCGATCGTTCAGGCTCTCGCACTTAGCTCTCGCTCGTGCTTCTCGCCTATGGCTCGAGCTATTTTATACCTTTCGCGTGACAAGTTCAGTATATTAAGGAAGTGCCCTCTATTCCCCAGCTAGCACCAGGTCGTCAATGGTGTACCATTGACTCTTTCCAGCTAGCACCAGGTCGTCAATGGTGTACCATTGACTCAGGCACCAGTCGTGAATGGCTATCGGCCATTCACTCTACCCAGTCGTGAATGGCTATTCAAAACTACGACAGATCTGCCCAACAACTTACTAAATTAAGGCCCTTAATTCAGTAATAGGCGATAGCGACGTGTGACTAAAGGAGGGGCGAGCCTGATCAGGTCTTTACTCCATCAAGTCGTTCATGGGGGTCCATTCACTCCCCCCTGAGTCCGAGCTATGGAGTATACTCAGCAAGAGTGGTTCATACAATAAAGACCCTTTCGTTTTGACTTTCTCACCCTCGGAAAGATCCCTGTAGTATATATACTCCCCTCTCTTTTCTTTAGGGGCTATTCGGGTCTACTCCCTCCATCTTTCTCTCCCGTATACAGTAGGTCGAGCCCCTTATTGATTTGCTATGCTACTACTGATCTGCTCACTGAGCTCTCGCTATGAGTTATGCTTATGGTTGAGCCATGAAGAGGAAGACTTTCTAACTTATGACTCGAGAACACTGGTCTTAAGTAGTTATATTCTTTTTTGATTCGCCCTTATGCAGATTGAAATTGGATCTCGTCAAATGACTACGGGTATCTAATATAAGGACTCATACTAATTTATTCATCTTCATCCCCTTCACTCTTACTAATCCTTATGTAGTGCTATAATAAGAATCTTGATGATGCAAGAGTCAATTAGTAGTTCGTGCTTTCTTTCCCCTGCCATGAGTGCGTCTAGTTAGCTCCTTTTGACTCGTATGAACGGAAAGCCCGGTTAAAGCAAGATGGGCAATTTCTTTATCGTCAATGATCGAATAGGAAGAATTCACTCTTGAAAGAGGTTGCTAGCAGTGCATACAGCCTTATGGAATTCATAACCTATCAAGTAGTGCCAAAGCAAACTAGTGTCAACTATTCTCATAGTTTATATTATAGGAAATCGCAAACAAAGCATAAGATTCTCTTTATTCATTTCGTATCTGAATCAGACCTAGGAGCTCCGCTCTCTCTCTGTCTTGAATTAATGGGTTTCCATGAAGGAAGGGGGAGGCCCCCTTCCAATAAGGAATTGTAGACTGACTATACGGAATTAGATTCTATAGTTAGAGATATTAAACTACGAAAGATCTACGAGGTCTGGTGTACCATCTCCTCTTTCCTCTCGCATCCGCTCGAGCTTTTGATCTTTCCTTTAAGTCTCGCACTTCCTTCCTATCCTTATTCTGTCTTCGCACTTCTCATTCCTCTCCCAAAGCGGATTACAGTAATTGCGTAAATGGCTTTGAGGCCATGAAATTCCGCTGATGTTAGGGGGTCTGGTCGAGCCCCTCCTTGATTCTATGCCCGTCAATGATCCAATTTTTCATTGAACATAGTAAGCTTGACTCCTCTTTTGCTAGCACCTACTACTTAAGTGGATTGAACATCCTTTTCATTATCACACTTTTCACACATTTTGAGCTTCTTTCAGAGACTCTGGACTGAAAGAAGGGAGTGTCCAGCTATTTGAAAGATAATGCAATGCCCGGTTAATGAAACCATTTTAGCTGCAATCCAAATTTAAACAAATCATTACCAATTTCTAACTGAGTCCCTCAATCCGACGGAGTCATGAGTCTCGCGCTGCCCAGTTATTCTTCACATTGGAATCCATATAAAATCTTGTTCAATCTTATTATAACTTCATCTTGTTAAGTGACTATTGAAGTTTCACTTTGATAATGGATATAAACTCCCCAATTCAAAGAAATGGGATTAATGGTCCCATTCACTCTTTCCCGTATATGAGTCTACTCCTCACCTCCTTTTCATGTACGCTACAGGGAAAGTCTAAACTAAAGATACTAAAAATGGAATCTTATTAGACACTTTACACCTAGCCATTCAAAAGGGATCCAATCCATATTCCAAGGCTACATCTACTGAAAACACTATGAAAGGCAAGGCTAGAAAGAAAATCTAACTTGATCAGTCCTTTTATTCTCTTTTTAAGGAAGGAGCGTGAGGAGCGCGGCAGATGCCCAGAAAGAAGAAAATAGAACTCAACTTTTCCAGAGGGGAAGTCAGAAACCTGCATGAAACTCACTTTTGCCCGCGTGGAGTGACATAAATTGATAAAACCCAGCCAAAACTTTGTATTGCCTAGTTCCTCTTTCTAGCTAGGTGTTTTAGAATGTTCAGTACGAAAGCATTCGCCTCAACACGGACTTTGGATCGAGGCGTGTAGCCTTCCAGTCGTGGAAACTACGTTTGAGTGAGTCTTTTATATAAAAGGATCAAAAAGCACTTCTTTACCCGTAAAGAAAGAGCGAGAGGATAGAAAATAGCGAAGAAGCTCCTGCGAGAGGGGGGGTCAAGGTACGAGTGAGTTGGACCGGGGGCATGCTCGATCGAGAGGGAAGAAATGAGTCTGGGTCTAAGACTGGGGCATGAGCATGAGAACTAGACGTCAGTTTGAGGGGCGAAGAGTGCTCAGACCAAAAGGGAGGGAGAGGCGATGATGGAGAGAGACAGTCAAGCAGATTCAAGACCTGATCAGGCTCCACCTTCCGTCCGAGGAAAAGCCTAGACTGAGAGGAGGGGGGCAAAGTCCAGAGCGGGAATTCTAAAATTGAGTTTCACCCACCCCTAGCAACTAATGTCATTCCAAATGAGCCCCATGGTGAGGTTCCCCAATTTCTTAGATCTAGCTCTAACCCAGTTTGAAAAAGCGTATGACCGGACCAATAAACTTGAAGTAGTTAAGTGAATAAGAATGCTATCTATTTACTAAGTGAAGAGAAGAACTCGCTCTTTCTTCACACTTCCTTTTGTCTTTAGGAATTGGTCACTAGAGGGCATCTCGACCGCGTAAAGGGCTTTCATTAATATAAAAAAAGTGTTTGACGCGCGGCAGATCAGTAGTAGTGTTAAATGAAATGAGGATCTTACACTTCTTCACATCGCAAACAATGATTATCTAATCTAAGGTGACTCGAGCTATTGCTTGAACACCTTCAGCCCCTTTTCCTTTAGTCGAGCCTCCCGGGGTCTTCTCTCACCCATATTGACTAATTTGTTTTTATCAGACGGGGCGCCGATCAAGATCAAGTCCTCCCCTGGGGTTCCCTAGGCCTGCTGCGCCTACGTGGTGAGCTCCTCTTTCCTAGCTCGCTTTAAAGTTAGGTACGATAAAGATCAGTATAAGAGAAAAAGAAAAGACTGAGGGTATGATCTTATATAATAAGTACTTAAATTAGATAGCTCCCTCAAAGGGGGAGGGCCCAAAGGGATCGACTGACTCAGGGTGAGTATGAAATTGTTCGACTGACGAAGGATAGGGTACATAAAGAAAGAGCTCGAGTGAGGACAGGGCTCTCCCGAGAGGGAGAGGGTGGGAGTTCAACCATAAGTACGATGCAAGACAGGTATCCAGCATCAGCCTCAAGTTATGGGGATGATCCTTATCAGTTGCAGCTTCAGTAGCTCCTTAAGTTCTTATCAGAATGAGGGTAATGGGCAAGAAAGATTCTAGTCAAAGTTTCACAGATAGGGTTGAATCCCAGATCTTTCGTATGAGTACTTTTTCCTAGCCTTCCTGGAAACCCGCTTCCTTCAAGTGATTGAGCCCTAGTCTGACTAAAAATAGCGGGTGCAAGACCCTTTAATAAAGAAGTTCACAGTGGAGATTATAGCGTCGTTATCAAACTCTTCCCTCTCCATTAGAGTTTCACACTTTTTCGTGCCTTGCATTCTATGTCCATCATTATAGTGTTTTTACTAGTACCTCTCTCTTATCTAGCTTGAGTGCTCTCAGACTAGATAGGTCAACCTTAACCATCACTCCTATTACCAATTCAGACTATTGGGCCTGCGTGGGGGCCACTCTGCTTCAGCTCCATATCTTTATATGGAACTTCCCCCCTTATGAAGAGTAGAGACAAAACTAGACTATGGAACTCTTTTGATAAAAAGGATCATTTAGCGGGTCTAGCTACAAAGACCTAAGAATGAGAACTCCTTCCTAGTTCTGATCTCGCAATGAATTGAATTGATGAATCAAAGCCTCTGAGGCGGCCCACTCTACTCCTCACTCTCAGGGGAGCTCCCCTCTTTCTTTTCATTTCTTTAAGTCTATAAGTCAAGATGCCTCACTTTAGTAATATGTGAGCTGCCTAGCTCTTAATTAGAATTAGCTCAATCTTCCCCTCTTAAATAGGAGCTCTTCCCTAATAATAAATTAGATGACTAATCCGCTTCCCCGAAACAGAAAGAGATAGTTGGCACAAATGTGATTCTAAATTAGATGCCCCAGTATCGTGCACCATTGACTACCTCTTGCTGGTGTCCCCTCTTCTTATTCATAAGAGCGTTTCTACCCCTCTTTATTCATTCGAGCTAAACTAGATCCCCTTTAAGTTCTCTTTTTTAAATCATTCAAATTCAGCTAAATAGATGTGTGAAGCATGAATAGCCAGTTAACCAAAGATCAGTTCAATTTGACTTATCAAAGCCCACTTATCTTATATATAAAGAAAAACGCTTTAATTAAGTTGGGTCTGCGCTTCTCCTTATTTGAAGGAGTACCTTCAACATACTTGAGTTAATTCTTTCGAATCTGACATATCCTAGATCAGGTGGAAGCTAGCCTAGCCTCGAGACCTTCAAGCAGCAATAGCAATAAGGACTGTGAGAAAGATGATGATGCGGAATCCACGTCTCCTCTTATAGAAGGAAGTCTGTACAATCTAAGCTCTGGTAACTTAGAAAGCTTCCCTCATGCAGATTGAGGAGACTGAAAGACTCAGGGTTATCCACAGCCAGGACAGAGAGAGGAGAGATCCATCTCAGAGGAATTAGGAGTAGGGTCGGAGAGAGTTTAAATCAATGCTGAAGCCACTGGCAAGAATAGAGTCCCGCGAGGTGGAAGAGTCAATAAAGAAGAGCTACTCTTTTTCTTAGATTCTGTAGTCCCAGCCCTTTCTCTCTCCTTTTTTCTTTCCTAATCTCTCCTTTCCTATTTTTTGTTTTGATTCTTTCCCTTTCGTTGATGCCTTATGTTCTTTATTTAGGAAGATAAGAGTTCCCTACTTAGGTGTTTCGGATCTACCTTCCACTCGGTATTCAGTAGCCTCTGCCCCGTCCGCATAACATTGCCACTGGCTTAGGTGCTTGAATCACTACTAGTCGCTCATAATCTTAACGCATTCATTGTCCTGTGCTTCCCCTATCCATGCCTACGGTCCTCCGCCGCCCCATTTCGAATGAATGGAAAGAGTTTTTGCATTCCTTTTGGGATTCCTACTACTTATTATTAAGAAAGAAGGAAGGTTGGCCTGACCAGAAGAGGAGACCAGACTACGCGGTGTGCTCTCTTCACTTCTTACAACTTGATATGGTAGATAGGACTTTCCCGCGCTCCTATCGGAATTCCGGCGATCCTTAACTTCTGGGTCGGTCGTGCCCATTGGTCCATCATAGTGAGAAAGCCAGAGAGATTAAGCTGATCTCTCTAACCAATCTCGTCTATTCTCCGTCTTATCTATCGGTGCCAGGTGCGCTTCGGTGCTATAAGTGATGTCACGAGAATGAATGAGATGCTAACCATTGCCTTCGCTCCTTAAGAACCTAACCAGTCCTTATTACGAAACTCTCGTATATTTTTGATCCCCCGGCCCATTAGCCTTAGCTCGTGCCACCCTACGTCCTGATCTTAGGTTCCTCTCGTTCGCTCCGACTTCGCCTCTACCGTGATTGACCGCCTGCCGCTAATCGTTGGAGTCAGAGCACCGACCGAAAAAGATCATGAATGACTAGTGACACGAAGATTAGCAACCACTTCGACTGAGCATGAGTAGTGAAATGCTGATCAAGCTGGAGAGAGCGAGAGTAGAATTTCATAGTCAACCTTCTCTTATCAATACCATAATATATAAAGAAATGATTGGACCACGGGGGACTCCTTCGCTCCGACTTCGCCTACTAACTTCTGCCTATGTGGAGTGAGACTTGAAGCAGCAGACCCTCCTTTGATCCGCCAGACAAAGACTGATTTTTTTTATTCAACACTCTCCGACTCTTGTGCCATTGGAAAGAACTCATGCGAAGTCGAGAGATCTCCGTTCGCTCGAAAATCATGGTTTGATTGTCCCTTTCGTCCAGTGGTTAGGACATCGTCTTTGAATGTCGAACGAAGTGGATTGGTTCTTTATTTGACCCAAGATTTAAATAGCTCGGCACTCTGCCGCATGTAGCTTCGCTTCATTTGTCTCTTTCTCTACTATATGAGATGAGTGAATTCGACTTCGCTTGATCCACTAAGCTTAGTCCGGGCTGACTTCAATCTCTTCGGTAGCCACTTACAATCTCTCTCTTCGGTAGCCACTTATCTTATGGAAGAGGAAATGAGAGTTTTGACTTCCTAGTAGGTCCAGAGGAAGGAACGACTGTCACGAATGAGCATATAATAAGAGCGACCAGCGAGCGAGCGAGGAAGGAGTCGACTATTGATTTCCCGTTCAGAGAACCTGCCACCACGGGAGCGTCTTTAGCGGAGATCAAAGGAGCAAGGACCAAGCGAGAGCGACGGATGCGAGCCCATCCCAATGGGAGGGTGAATGGAGCAAGAGAATCAACTGAATGACCTCAGGTTAGGTATGCTTCTTGGGCTATCCACTCTTCTTGTCCGACCTCCAACTTCTTGCTTCACCATTGCTGCTAATCCTTGCTTGCTCTGCTGCTATGCCGGAGGTTCTGAGTGCCCTATGCTGGATTCCCATTCCCACTGATTGATGTGATTCGGGCTTCCTGGACCGGGTGACTAGTTGCTAGGCCAGGCCTCTCTATTGCTGCCAGGAGGGGAGGACAGGAAGAGGATCATTTGCTCCTTCCAACCCTTCTATATAGATAAGAGTAGCATTCCCATATGCCAGACTTATTCAACTTTCTTTCCCCGCTGCCATGAATTCACGATTGATGGCTTCGTTCTCCCCTTCTCCTATCGAATGACTCTCTTCACTTTTGACTGCTGCTCTCATTCTCAGAAGACAAGTGATATCGCACCCAAAGAGGGACAAGGGCTGAGACCTATGTCTATCAATGATGGATCACACCTCCTATGCTATGGCTCGGATACTTCTTCGCTTAGCCGATCTTATACCAAAGAAGAGTAGTGACACGCAAATAAGAGAGATGAGAAAGGAGCGAAGCGAAGTCGAGTGACAACGACGCGGAGCGGAGCTCACATCTGCTTTCAGAGACCCGCTCATTTGAGCTAGCGCAAGACCGGAGCTAAGTAGCCGAGCTCAGACCTATTCCATTCCCTACTCATTACTCATAGAAAGAACCTTGACTCTAGGCCTGGAGTGTCGGTCAGCTGGAGCTCTTATGGGGAAGGTCAATCCCATCTTCCTTCATTCCTATCCCAGGAAGTCTCTATATCCCGCGCCAGACCTTGAGGCTGAAGCAGGATCTGAGGCTTATTTGAACTGGTATGCTGAACCAAAGAGCTATCAGGCAGCTGAACATGTCAGGTAAATAGGAGAAGGAGAATCAGAGTTCATCAAGCCAAAGAGTCAATGTCTGATAAGATTGACGATGCAAAGAAGCGAACTACATCTCTAGAGTGAGAGTCCCTTGTAGAAAGAGAGAGAGAATCTAATGCAATAGGAGCCTGGTCGAACTACACGAACTAATCAGATTGACTCGTGCTGGACCGAGTCTCTGTCTCACCCGATTGATCTGGTCGACCTAACTAAGGGGTATGGGGATGATGTCAACCAGGAATGATAGCTGGGCATCCTCAGAGAGGAGCGGAAGAGAGTAGAGTGAATCTATGCCTAGTGAGCCCTATCAACCCATATGAAAGGTTCAGGAATGGTCAACTAGCTCAGCCGGAGTAAGAGGCAGGCAGTGCGATTCATCAGGATCCAATTTGAATAAGACAGTTCGTGATTGCCTAAGAAATAGGTGGGCTCACGAAGCAGCTTAGAGCTGGCTGAGTGACTCTCTCTCCGTCTGCTTCAGCTATGTTAGGCTCAGAACTACTTGTTCACTTAGGCCTGATAGAGATCCAAATCAATCCTACACTATGGGCTTTCCCGGGAAGTTAGGTTCCGAATCCTTCAAGTTCAAGAATAAAGAGAAAGAACCGCACTAAAGAGATTTAAATCCAAGAGCTCAGCCAGCCCCTTCGCCTTTCGGCTCAGCTCTTCAAATACTGCTGATGGTTTTTTAGGCGACTATCGTCTCACCTTATCGTGTCTAATACTTCCCTTCGTTCAGCTCTTCGCCCCTCGCTCAAACATAGGGAGTTAGGCATTTCAACTGTCCTTGACTTGAGTCGTATAGTAGAGAGATATGGTTTCCATTAGGATAGGGTATTTCATATAGTAGAGAGATAGGGTCTTTAACCTTTCATCTCGGAAGTGATTGAATTGATTATCATTGATAGAAGATTTCACTGAGGATAGCTTAAATTGATTTCAGTACACTCTTGGGATTGGAAGTCACTTGAATTCAAGTTCAGAGGCGTAGAGAGATTGAACAGGCGTTGAAGTTCACTAGAGAGGAGACGAATACAAAGGTATACAAGGATAGGTTAGTTTGGCTTCAATTGAGTTCATATGGGAAGTCATTCAACGAGGGGTTTAAGTTCACTAGAGAGAACAGCAATACAAAGGTATACCCAGATGGCTTACTTTGGCTTCAATTGAGTTCATATGGGAAGTCATTCAACGAGGGGTGAAAACAGTATTCCTTTACTAGAGAGGGGTTTAAGTTCACTATAGTATAATGGGGTCTTAGCCATTTGAATTCAAAGGGACAACACCAACGGGGACAGGGGAAAGCTGTGAAATTAAGCTTAGAAGCAAAGGGGAAAGCAGTGAGGGTATTTAGCTTAGAAGGAAAGGATTACTTCAATTCAGTTCTACAGTAGATAGGTTTAAAAAGAGTTCTACAGTAGATGTATTTTCCTATGGCTTTAATTTAAGCACAGGATTCCTTCAATTCAAAAGAGTATGTTCCATTTGAAGGTGGGGCTGGGGATACCTATTATAGTACAGAAGGGGCTTGGGATACCTATTCTTGGGATACCTATTATAGTAGAGAAAGATACGATAGGGGATTGAATTCATAGGCAACAAGAGAGCTTGAATTCGATGTGAGTTTCAACGGAAGAACAGAAGATCTAGAGTAGTTTTGAATCAGAGGAGTACTTTCACAGGATTCCTTCAATTGACTTTACGATAGAGGAGACAAGAGAGCTTGAATTGACTTGTAGAGAGAAGGGTACCCACTGGATAGGTGAGACGATAGTCGATTGGCGAAGAGCTGAGCAAAAGTTTAATTCTTTGAACTTTTGGGGTGAACCTTTCGTACTCCTTTCAAGAGAGTTCTAGAGGAGATGGTTGCCATTTGATCTGGGAAGTGATTCAATTGATTTGAGTTTAAAGGGTAGGGAATAGGCGTAGAGAGATTGGGTTTTAGGGCTTGTAGATTCAGATTGGGTGACACAGCAATTCAGTAGAAAGATTCAGATTGGGTGACACAGCAATTGAGTAGAGAGATTACATTGGGTGACACAGCAATTCAGTAAACTCTTACAGTAAACAGGGTTGAGTTAGGTCTTATAGGAAATCAAAGACCTTCCGATTGGGTCTTAGCCATTTGAATTCACAGATAGGGTTTGACTATTTGGTTTCACAGTAACTTACATTTCTACGATAGGATAGGATAGGAGTGAAGGCAAAAGAAAAGACTTCAGTGAAGGGATAGGAGTTGAGTGAAGGCAAAAGAGTTGACTTGCGGGTACTCATGGGATTGAACAGGGGCAGAGCGGAAAAGAGGTGAGTTCGGGGATGAAAGTTGAGTTCTAGGATAGGAGTTGATAGGAGTATCGTAGATAGTGAAATAAAACTAGAATACCTAACCCCTCTTCAATCCCTGTTACTGCCCTTCTTGTTCTTTCCTCCCCGCATCTACTGTCTGGAAGGACCCTTTTCTCCAACTCAAATAAAACCCATCTTCAGTATAAGTGACTGTCCTACCCCTCTAAGAGAAATGCCTACCTTAAATACTCATTTCAAATCCTACCCCTCTCAACTCTCTTCTCTGGTGTCTCACCCATTTACGATACGAAATGCCCAGTTCACTCTTCGGTGACTACTCTCTACTTTCTATAATACGATAGTCAAATACAATCAAACCCCTATCCTCTGCCCCTCTGAAATCAATTCAAGCTCTCTGCCCCTCTCGAACTCAAATACCGATACTCAAATCAATTCAAACCCAAACCCCTCTGCTGGCCTTGAAACTCAAACCCCTGTAGAAGTCAAGTATCGGTCTGCCCCAACCCCAAGTCAAACCCCTGTACAAGTCAAGGATCGGTCTTCCAGAAGGACAACTGAATTCCTGTTTACTCTAAGAAGTTCTTTCTTTTCAAGGATCGGTCTTCCCGAAGCACAAGTCAACTCCAACCCCTCTATCGTTGGTCTACCCTCTCATCTGTTTACTCTAAGAAGTTCTTTATACTTCTTTATGAACCCGAATCCTGTAATCCAGTAGGGTCACCCCTCTGAAAGCTAAAGAGGTTATTCACTTCACCTCAACTCAAATCAAACCCAGTTCAATACCCTATGGTGTCTATCGTATCCCCCGAGGTCATGCTTCTAGTTGAGATACTTTACTGAATTCAATCTATCAATCGACGAACGCCAATCTCTCTACTGCCCTCCCCTCAACTCAAATCCCATTTCAAGAGCAATCCAATTCAATGAATAGGAAAATACATCTACTCTAGAACTCTTTTGAAACCCCTCTAGAACTGAATTCAACAAGTGAATTGAAGCTAAACTCTACGACTCTTTTCAATTGAATTGAAGCTATCCTGTCCTTTCTTTCACAAGTGTGACCCCTCAACTCTTCTCCTAGAAATGACGCTTTCACCCCTTCCCTTACTAAAAGCTCTTCGCCAATCGACTATCGTCTCACCTATCCATATCCAGTGGGTACCCTTCCCTTACTAAAAGCTCTTCGCCAATTCGACTAACGTCTCACCTATCCAGTGGGTACCCTTCCCTTTTCGGCTCAGCTCTTCGCCCCTCTCTCTCCCTTCATTCATTCACTCGACCACTGCACTGTACTGTGCTCCCTCGGAACAGACCCGTCGTTCTCACAATACGATAAAGTGGGGGAAGTCAGACGGCCCTCTCAAACAACAAGAACAAAACACAACAACTCTCACGTCGCCCCGTCTTAATATTTCTCACTCGGACCGCAGCAAGAGGTAAAGTTCATGGCTATGAAAAACGACTCTTGATCTGCCCGTGGGTGTCGTTATTAAGTGCACTCGTCCCGCAGCTCGTTCATGGCTATTCAAAACTAGGACTTCCCGTGGGCTCAGTCACTCCTTTCCGGTTCTTGCTTTTCCTATAGTTTCATGTACGTTCCACCCTGCCCTGAGCTTGAGTCATTCCTTTCCGTCTCCTATGAAAGAGGTAGGGACTGAAAACCAATATGTCAGAACCGTACTCGGAAGATAAAGAGTGAATTCTCATTATAACTATCAGACTCGGGCCCGGAAGGCACTAATACTCTAACATCCTACGAAAGAGCAGCTTCAGCCGGGAATGATAATCAGTACTCTAAAGCGTTCGGGACATCTTACTAACATAGCCTTCCCGAGTGAAGGCACGAAGACTCCTTACTTAGATGCTGAGTGGTTCGCTGTGCTTTGCTGTGCTTTCCTTTGAGTCTGTAGCAGCAGGTGTAGCGTAAGTTGATTAAGATAGAAGATAGGCAGTTTCAAGAGTTCGGGAAAAATGACTTCTATAAAGAGGTGCCCTGTACTCGAACTTAAGACTTATATTTAACCCGGGTACTGGTGAAGGTTATTCAATTCACTAGACCGGGCAGCAGGGATAGGAATGGTGTAGGTTTGTCATGTAGTGGAGGGCAGGGCCGAATCTCTTTTTGGGTTGACTTTGATGATGTGGAAAGTAGATAGAGATAGATAGAAAAGAGGTGGCAGGTATAGTGTAGGCTAGGTCTTTCCACTTTGTAGCTTGGTGGAGCTGGTCTGAGTCCCCAGTTCCTTTTTAGATTCTGTTGCTCCTCTAGCTCAGGGACTCTCTTTTGTTGGTGTTCTTCTGATAGGGCGCCACTCCCACGTCGACGTCGCTTCTTCCCACGTCGTTTCCCTCGTTCCTTGCCTTTGTCTCATTTTTCCTGGTAACAAGGGTCCAAGATCAAGCGAGAAAACGGCTAGATAGTTGTTAGCACTCCTAAGGCTAATAGCCCCTGCCGCGTGAATGGCATTGCAAAAATCACTCCCGTACGAGTATTCCGAACCCCTTGAATGGGAGCTACTGGCATCACTGGTTCAGAAAGAGCTGCAAAAGAAAGAATTCCAAGATCCGTGCAGCTAACTAACTACTGGAAAGTTCACCCTCTTACGCTCAGCATAGGTCCGAGGTTTGAATTCATTCTTTTTATAAGAAGTATGCACGGCTGCTGTTCGGGGTCTTAGTTCGCAGTTGAAGCCTTCTTTAGTAGCACCGGAAGTTCGCTGTTATTTGAACTCATAAGGTCCCTGTAGAAGAGTAGCCATTTAAGGAACAACTTCACACTCACCCATAGGGATAGGAACGAGAGACACTTTGTAGTTGTAGCTCGACCATAGGGAAAAGAGCTCACAGCAGCGGTCCGAGGTACGAGGGCCGAGTGAAACGACGGGCTCGCTTTAAGTTAGTATGGCAGGGTATGAAATAGCTCGCTTTACCGTAATTTAGGGTATCCCTCGGATAGAGCTCGACTGATAAGGAGAGGGTATCCTCAAGATAGAGCTCGAGCGTACGCGAGAGGGCCGACTACA
>JBBMJZ010396599.1:0-13856 GCA_037833815.1 Zingiber zerumbet
AAAGGTATTGTCAAACATCAAAAAGGGAAAGATTATTGGTGCAATATCCCCTGGGTCAGTTTGACTTAGCTTGAGTCGGCTCAAGCGTAAGTTGTGATGTTTGACAATATGAAAGGAAGAAGTCAAGTAGGTCAAAGATGACTGGATACTTGACTGGGAAAGTCCTAACTGGAGGTTAGGAAAAAACCAGTCCAACAAGAAGGTTGGCAGAAGTGGAAAATCCAAGAGGGTCAGTATTGACCGGACACTTGGCGGTGAAAGTCCTGGTGAGTGAAGCCAGGAAGTTAAAAATCTTAGTGAGTGAAGTTAAATGAAAGTCCTAGTGAGTGAAGTTAGGCAGATAGAAAGTCCCGGTGAGTGAAGACGGGCAGTTGGAAAATCCTGATGAGTGAAGCAGGGTAAAAATCCTAGTGAGTGAAGCTAGGTGAAAGACCTAGTGAGTGAAGCTAGAAAGTTGGAAGTCCTGGTGAGTGAAGCCGAGCAGTTGGAAAACCCTGGTGAGTGAAGCCAGGTGAAAGCCCTAGTGAGTGAAGCTAGGCAAAAGGAAGTCCTGGTGAATGAAGCCAGACAATGGAAATCGAGATGGGTCAAGGATGACTGGACATCTGGTGGAAGGAAGTCCAAGTGGACCATGGAGGACCGGACACTTGACACGAGACGGTAAGTTCAAGTGAGTCAAGGTTGACCGGTCACTTGGCACGAGGATAAAAGTCCAAGTGGGACAAAGGTTTGATCAGACACTTGGTAAAGAAGTTCCAGCAGGTCAAGGCTGACTGGATACTAGGCATGAGAAGTCCCAACAGGTCACAGGGTGACTGGATGTTGGGTTTGGGAACTCTTGAGCTTGAGTTAAGCAAGTCAAGGGTGGTCAATCGATTGAACCAAAGCTCAATCAATCAGCCGATCGATTGGGAGAGTGATGCGATAAACAGCAGCCCAATCGATCGGCTGATCGATTGTAAGTCTGAATCGCGAGCACAAAGGAGTCCCCAATCGATCAACCTATCGATTGGGGCTGGATTTCTCGCGCAGACGCGAGGGAGGATGAATCGATTGGTTAATCAATTTAGGCCTTTTCCAGCGAGAGCACAGAGGCATTCTGAATCGATCGGTCGATCGATTCAAGCCTCCCCAATATATCAGCCAGTCAATTGGGATATGACTGTTGCGTAGGATGTAGGTTTTGGACAGTTGAGATCGTTAGGATCTGACGTGACAATCGATTGGGAGGAGACTCAATCGATTTGGAGTCCTAGAAGCCCAGATATAAAGACGATGACGAGTTCAAACACTATAATCTTCTTCTCCACCAAGCTCACTACTCTCTGCCAATTCTTGGAAGCTCTTGGTACGCCCCCAGGGCGTAGCACAGATGGTGGGCACATGACTACTCTCCTATGGCATGTGTACCTGCATAAACCTTCCTCCATATCCATGGGGTCGGCACTAGGGGGTCGCTAAGGTAGCGGATCTACCTTTTTTTTTTGAAGCTCTTGGGACAAGTGTTGCTGCACTTCCAAGGTTCAAGAATCATTCTTCAACAACAAGGTCGAGCAAGAAGAGGTTTTATTTTGTATTCTTGTATTTTCTTCTTGCGTTGAGTTGTATATGTGAAAGTTCTTGTACGAGATTTCTCCACCTGTGATAGTTACTGAGAAGAAGTATTTTTCTTAATGGAGAGTGCGTACGATATGGATCTTTGGATTAGTCACATTTTCTCGAAGTGAATACCAAGTAAATCCTGGTGTTAGCGTTTGCTTGAGTGTCTTCCACTAGTACAACATCATTATCAAGCGAACAAAGTTATTCACCCCCCTCTAACTACAAATCAATCCTAACAAAATCACATTAAATGATTGAAAAATATTTTGTCTTCAAACATTGCGACACACTAGTTGTATAGAAAGCAAAATTACTACACATAATGTCAATGCAAAACAAAAAATTGAGATAACTGTTATCCATACATATGCCTAAAACAATTTAAATATTATTCATTAAATCTAACTCAAATAATTTAAAAATATAGTCAAATTCAAAATTTATTTATTAGTGAAAATTTATTTTACTCGGTAATTTTTTTTATTTATCAATCAAATTCAATTTAGACAAAAAAATTTTATCGATAAACCTAACCTTTTCTAATAAAATAAAAAAAATTATCAAAAATATCTTAAATATTATAAATAATAAAAAAATAAAAAGTATCCATTTATTTCTTCATCATTTTCTTTTCTGTCCGTATGCCGTTCCATAATTGTCGCTGATCAATACGAGCATTTTGTCCGTCATCAACCTATCCGGATCCTAGCCAGATCATAAACAAAATAATTTGGGAATAAGAATACGTTGATTGGTAGTGGTAGTTGTTAAATCGTAATCAAATAAATAAGAATAATAAACTAAAATTATTATTGTCATTTTCACTCGTAGAAAATTTGAGGAAAAAACACATCGTGCTCAACAAGCAATTGATTTACAGATAAAAACAAATAAATGCATTTTCGTTTCCACGAATCGAGAAGGTGGAAAATAAAATGAAGAAAGACTAGACCTTCTGATTGTAATTTTGTTGTTAACTTAGCCACTAAGTTTAGTCATAATTTTACAGCGGCCTAATTAATTTAATAATTTTAAAAATAGAATACGTGATCGTGAAGCTTAATTCTACAACTAAAGATTGGCATCCCATTAGGTAAGGGTTGACTTAGTTAGTCAAAAGTCTTTAACCCTTTAACGTGTAGGCGACTAGGCGTGTCTAAAGCCGTGTTTACTTTCATTCCTTTTTCTGCCTTTCCTTTCTTTCCTTTCCTCTTCCCCTGTTATATATAGGGGACCCTTACTCCCATCCTTCATCATCATCGCCTTCCAAATCCTCCATGGCTTCTACCTCTCATCTCCTACTCATTGCCTTCCTTCTTTCGGCTCTCGTCGCCTTCTCCAACGCCGGCAACATCGCCGTCTACTGGGGCCAGAATGGCAACGAGGGCAGCTTGGCCGACACATGCAACACCGGTCTCTACTCCTACGTCATGATCTCCTTCCTGACCACCTTCGGAAACGGCCAAACCCCCGTCCTCAACCTCGCCGGCCACTGCGACCCTCCTTCCGGCACCTGCACCGGTCTCAGCGACGACATCCGCCAGTGCCAGTCCCAAGGCATTAGGGTGCTTCTGTCGCTCGGCGGAGCCAGTGGCAGCTACTCGCTCTCCTCCTCCGACGACGCGTCGAGCGTGGCGACGTACCTGTGGAACAACTACCTCGGCGGGTCATCGAGCTCGCGGCCGCTGGGCGACGCGGCGCTCGACGGCATCGACTTCGACATCGCGCAAGGCACGTCGGACAACTACGGGTACCTGGCGCAGTCGCTCCTAGACCTGGGCAGCCAGGCGGGCACCAAAGTGTATCTATCAGCGGCGCCGCAGTGCCCGTTCCCGGACCAGCTGCTGGGCCCTGCGCTGCGGGCCGTGACCTTCGACTACGTGTGGGTGCAATTCTTCAACAACCCGAGCTGCGACTACAGCTCGGGGGTTAGCGGCGTTGCCGCAGCGTGGAGCGCGTGGACCTCCAGCTTGCAGTCGTCGACTGTCTTCCTGGGGGTGCCGGCATCGACGGATGCAGCAGGGAGCGGGTACATCCCTCCGGGCGACCTCACGTCGCAGGTGCTGCCGGCGATCCAGAGGACGGCCAACTACGGCGGCATCATGCTGTGGAGTAGGCACTTCGACCGTATCAGTGGATACAGTGCCGCCGTACAGAACTTCACACAGCCAAAAATTTTAATTCCAACGAACTCAACAATTTTAATTCAATTAAAAATTATTCAACGCTGTCCAAATTGTAATTTTTCTTAGATTTATTTAAATTTAAGAAACCAAACATCTCTATTTCAACACTTCATTCACAAGATAATCAAAGATGAACAGATCCTGTTTCAAAAACTCAGTCAATCACAAGAAAAGCAAACATATTTGTTTCGACACTTTATTCATCAGATTTGATATTCATGATAGTTCTAACTTTATCTATATATAAATATAGTTTGCACAAGAAATTTTAACTAAAGGAAGTGATTCTAATGATCTATTTATTTTTTTTTACAACACAACTTCATAACATAGAAAAAGGAATGAAGCAAATGAAACCTCAACTTACTGCACAACCTGCTTGAAAATGGTTGTTTATTAAGATTTGTTGAACATAAACTCATGTGTAATCTCCTTTTTTTGCTCATACATAGAGGTTTGGTATACAACTAATTGACGTTTCCATACAAACATGTAGCATATCTTCCTCTGATTATGATGACAGAAGGACGGATGCCGATATTTTTTCGATCCGTGATACATGATCTAGCAACAATGAATGAAGGGAGCAGTGATGGCAATCTTTTCGATGGAAGAGGTAGCCATGCTTAGAGACAAAAAGGCCCCAATCTTGAATGTAAATACAATCTTGCTGTATAATCTCGTCACATGAGTCTTTTTTATACCTAATGGAAGCCAGCAAACAGTGTTACGACATATCAAATAACATGCTGGGAGAGTTAATTGATTATGTTGAAATAAGGAAAAACACAGTGATAGCAACAAACAACTCGAGATAAAATACAAGGGAGAAAATAGGAGAGACGAAAGTATAACGAAAATAATGGAGTTTAAGTTATCTAATTAATGTTAACTTGTAATGGGTTTGCAACGGAAAAAATCTATGGCATAATTGCAGACCACTACTAAGTCTTCGAAGTTCAAGAAACCAGACATACCGCCGGAATTATCATGGCCAAAGTTTGTCATGAGATTAGTGAAAATAACATAGGGCAAATGCCAAGTCAATGAAGTTGTAGGCTATTCATGGATTCAAATTGATACAACCCAAACATAGTAAACTCAACTAACATACACAAAATACTGATACTTAACGAAGTTGTAGGTTATGTCATGGAAGAGGAGTAAGAAGTTGAAATTCAAAATGTATCTTAAATAATGAGAAACTTATCAAGCTAAGAAAACAACAAACAACTATGACATGTTGTGCATGATAAGGCATTTCGAGATGAAACATACCGAATAACTTCAGAAAGTTTGCTATAACTGGCAATTCCAGGGAGTTCAAAGCATGTGAGCTCCTTTCAAGCAAGTGTGACTCTCCATATCAAAAGAATCCAGAATGTTTGTGAGATGATTTACGAAACAAATAAATAAGATTGTAAGAGAAACTTCTTTCTCAACCAAATTATAACACAAATAAATAAACAATTGTCCCAGAGCTTCACTGACTCTGCTGTTTACTATCGCAAGTTAACAAGTTTTTCAATTCTTTGACTTTATTACTCGAATATGAACTCCTCGCCTCAACTAATTTTAAAATTTCTTTTGCATTCTGATGCTTTGAAATACTCATAAGGCCTTTCAATAGCTTATTAATGGTGTCAACACTTGGGAACCAATTCCTCTCCATGCTATCCTTGCACAACCTATATGCAAAATCAAAATCTCCTCCTTCACAGAAGTAATGCACCATAGTTTGATAAATCTTGCTGTTTGGCTCGCATCCCCTTCTGCGCAAAGCATAGAAAATTTTCTCAGCCATATCAAACTCACCCATCATACAAAAACCTTTGATAATCAAGTTGTATGTCATTTCATCTGGTTTTGGACCACCTTTCAACATTAAGTATATTAACTCATTGGCTTGCCAAGCCCTCCGTCTGTTGATCAAATACTGAATTCTAACATTAAAAGTAGCTAAATTTGGCAAACAGCCTCGAAGCACCATCAGATTCCACAATCCATTGCCAATCTCGCCACGCCCATTCTTATAAAATGCAGATATGAGTGTTGTGTATGTAACAACATCTGCCTTAAGCCCAGCCTTCTCCATCTCTACCATGATTAAGTAAGCAGAATCCAGATCACCCATTTCACACATTAACTTGATAGTGATATTATAAGAAATCTCATCCAACACTATTCCATATTTTGTAGCACACTCGTCTAAAAGCATCTGGGCATCCTGATACTTGCAGGCTTGAGACAATACTTTAAGTATCGCATTGAATGATTTAACCGTTCTTGGGCATCTAAAAAGGTGCATTTGACGGAATGTCTGCAGGGCATGATCAGGCATCCTTGCTTTCCCATATAGCATTATGATCCGAACAATGAATCCTTCACGACGACCCTGGGGAAGTGTCTTTTGGTGCTCAAGGAGGTGTTCGATGAGGTCAAAACGGCGGGCACCCGCAAGACGTGATACTGTATCCTCAAATGCAAAGCGGTTCTCGATTACAAGGCGGTTGCATGCATTGGATTTGAAGAGATGGAAGAGCTTCTCTGGATCCTTCTCTTTTTTGAGCTTGAATAGAGCAGGCTCACTGTTTTGTAGTGGACCCTGACAACTGCGGCTCGATGAGGTCTCTTTCTCCGGACAAGGCTTCGGTCTAGGACGATTGTTCAACACCGCAGCTTTGCAAGCAGAGATGGTAGGGAAATCGTCAGGACAGCCAGATTCGCCGGCACATACAGAAAAATCCGATTTTTTTCTCAGTTTCGATAGACCAGCAACAATACAAGTCACGCTAGCTGCATCGATTGCAGCACAGATTCGACGAACGGTGCGCAAAGAGAGCATGATCCGAAAGGCGACAGTTTTGCTGAAAAACACGATGCAAACGAACAATCTTTTTTCATATCGACTGATCTTGTGGATGAAAATCAAGGGGAAAAAAAATCCAATATACGGTCGTACCTGTTAAATCAAATCAACTATGGCGGAGAACTCAAGCGACAAATAAGCTCCAAAAGGGAAGAACCGAAAAGGAAATCTACGGAAAAGAGAAACTTGGCAATCCAGAGACTCATATGATCTCCGACAGCATCCGCGTTTAGGGTTTCGTAAATCGCGATATTTAAGATTTTAGGGTTTAGGGAAGCAGAGGTAAAGAATGGCCGCTAGATTGATTGAACACGGTTCGCTCGGCTCGGCTCGATTTTGAACCGGTTCGGCTTTGGTTCCGATAACTCTGTTAACAAATCGATTTTGACAGAAATTTTCCCGAGGTAATTAAAATTTGTTAATATTTATTCCTATTTTTCCATAAAATTAAATATTTGTAAAAAATATATATATTTGAATAAAAAATGGATTTTATGAGAATTAAAATTAAATTTGTTAACTTGAAATTTTAAAAGTTTGGTTAAAAATTATTGAAAGAAATTAATTCTCATAAAAATATATATTTACATATTCATTGAACATAATGGGGGAAAAAAGCTTATTCGAATCTGCTTTTGCATATTCATTCAACATAATCACAAATAAATTTTTATAGATTATTTGTCCTAATTCATATTACATCAGAAATTGAAACTAATGATCCATGTTGAGCTCAATCTGAGACTGCATACGAGTATAAATCAAAAGCTGTGAGAATTTATGGGATGAAATGCTCGAGATCCAACTCGAGCCCAAACATGATAGTGAATGAAATAAGTAATGGAATTGGCAATTAGTGAATGATGGTGATAAAGTCACTAAAATTGTGACTTGTCCAAAGAATTGAAGTAGGGATGATCCATTGCTTTTAGAGCTGAGATTCTTTTAGCTGGGTCATATTGAAGCATCTTCTGCAGAATTTTACACAGAAAACAAGACTTTGAATGCCAAATGCAATCTAACTCCAATAAAAATCAACCGAATATGATGAAGTCTAAGCAACTGAAGTTAACTAAGAGAAGAATGAACTGTGAGTTACCGACAAAAGGTCGATCCCTTCAGGTTCCAGCGATGGAACTACTAAAGCCAAGTCATGAGGCCTCCACTGTGGATATTGATGCCAATCCCGCAGTGAGCTAACTCCAGGCCATGTCTCCTCAGTTGGAGTCCCCAGCAGCCTTCAGAAATTTTCAATCCTCAGTTGAGGTGTTTGGCATAAGAAATTTTCAATCAAACACAGTAAGCTTAATAAGGATGTCATGAGTAGAAAAACAAACCTGAAAATGCAAAGCAATTGCTGTAGTTCTGATTGACCAGTAAAAAGTGCTTTGCTCCGCACCATTTCAGCTATTTCAATAAAAGAGATACCAGATTAATATTTAATCCAACTGCATATCTACGTGTCACTGTCATATTCAGCTGTAATTGGTTAACCAAGCGGCCACTAAGATTAAAACCACACTATTTTGCATCATAAATGTCATTTTGTATCATAAATGACCAGATCAATTGTACATTACAAGAGGATGTTTATAGGACTTAAACTTGTGGCCATAAGATAACAATTTTATCGTTGGATCAAGGCTCCCCTTCTTACTCTAACATTAAATGGCCAAAATTGTCCTTTAATAAATATATTTTAGATTCTAGTAATTAGATATGTTTATATTGATTATATATATAAATATAGTTTTTATAACTTAAATCAAAGATTAATTGAATCCTTAACTAAGGTCAATTTGACTAGTTGATTGTCTAAGTTGGTTCACTAGTGAGCCATTGACATAGAACTTTTTCTATTTGATCAAATGACTCTCCTCCTTAATTCATAGCCATAGTGTCTCTTGATGACCATATCACCCCAAAGATCTCTTAACCATCATTGGAACCTGATGATCCTTCTTCACATCCTCAATAACAAAGATAACCTTTTCTAAGACCTCCTATTGACAACCACCTAGGTCAGCTTTCACCTCTGCATGCCATCTCCTTCTATAATGATTACTAGCTCCCAATTCTCATTTGTTGCTTTCAAATTACTCCCTAGTTAGTTTTCTCTCTAGAAAGCTAATCTACATTGTTCTACCAAACCATCTCCAAATCACATTGATTGATGACCTCCTCAAATCGACATCAGCTCCTAGTCATCGACTCCTAAAACACACATCAACGAGACTACTAAACCTCTTCATTTAATATATTAAACCTCACTACCCAAACCCACTATTAATCCCTCATTGGCTCTATCTAAGACCTCCTCCCCCAAGTAATCTCATAGGAGAGATTGTCAGCTAAGTATGTCATCACCTTCCTCTCCTACACTACATTGCTTCTCCTCTCAACCATAGCGGTTGCAACTCACAAAAGCAACTATTGGACTTCCACATCCCCATCATTCACCGGCTACAAGTATACCCTCACCAAGCCTCAATCCATAGCCCTAATGATTCTAAACAAATCCACACCCCTTGACCAACTTCCCTACATAACCCCTTACTATAAAGCTATTGAATTGATGATATGTTAACCATTACTCGTAATCTCTACCAACACCCTAGGTTCATTGCCCACTTGATTGATCTTTTTAATCTATTATACAATTTATAGTTGAAAAGTATGATTCATGATTCAACATTCACTAACAAAATCCACAACATATATTCAAAATTTGACATCCTTGATTTTGAGGCCTTTGATTTTAAATAATGACTTTGCCCCTAGGTTGACAAATAATGTTGTCAATTTGTTTAAGTAGGTGTAACAGCAATGCAATGTACTATCATGCAAAAATAGCACACAATGAATAACTTTAACTTATAATGAACAAGAAGATTGTTGAAGAACAAGTACAAATAAAAGGAGGTGAGATATGGAGGAAGATGATTTAAGTGGTCTAAGAAGACCGTCAAAGGTAGAAAAGGAAGAATGCATATATAAGGTTGGTGAAAAAATATAATTAGATACTAAGAGGAGAAAATGGAATCATTATTACCTCAAACTATTGTGTTTGTCGAAGGAACCAAGGAGAGGATGTTGAAGGAACCACCAACCACTTTCTTTAGTTATGTTGGCAAGAGGCAAAGATCATTTATAAGGTGTTTTTACAAGTCAAATTAGACAAAGTAACTCGTCATTCAAGGGAGTACACTGAACCATTCAAATAATACACCAAAAAACAGTCCACCCATATACAACTTGTCAATCTAGTTTGTTTATGCCTTTAGAAAATATGCAAAACTATAAAATTAACCCACATTTAAATGGCCTGAACTAACATTTACTTGCATGCTTCCTTCGCATATTGCAATATGAAAACATTAATTAACTTCTGCATCAAACAAATAAAATGTAGTAAAATCTTTGTAGCGCTATGAATAAGAAATACTCATGGAATAGAGTTAACAACAATGAGACACGCAAATGGATGTTATCATACCAAATATGCATCCAACAGACCAAACGTCCACCCCAGTTGAGTAATGTGTTGCTCCCAACAAGATCTCTGGAGCCCTGTACCAAAGCGTTACAACCTACACAACAGAGCAATTACAGTTCACATGGCATCCAGTATGCTTACAAGAACCTCATATGCATGAGAAAATATAGCCAGAAAGAAATTTTAAGTAAACAAGTAGCATGCCCGTTAACTGTCAATTCAAAGGTTATTACTAGAAAATGAAAATTTATGCTCATAAGAACCTCATGACTATAAGAAAAGATAGCCAGAAAAAAGTTCCAAGTAAAGAAGTAGCATGTCCATTGCCTGTGAATTCGAAGGTCATTAGTAGAAATGAAAATTTATGCTCATATGAACCTTATGAGTATAAGAAAAGATAGCCAGAAACAAAGTTCAAGTAATCAAGTAGCATGTCCATTGACTGTGAATTCAAAGGGTATTACTGGGAATGAAAATTTATGCTCATAAGAACCTCATGAGTATAGCTCTTTAGAGGGATCGTGAAGGCTCTTCCCAGTCCAAGATCTGCAATCTTTAATATGCCTTTCTCTTTGTCAACAAGCAGATTTTGAGGTTTCAGATCCCTGTTTTAAATCCGGTCATGCATATGAGGCAGATCATTTCACAGCAAAAAGGGGAAATATAAGAAAAAATATAACCTGTGAAGCACGGCATGGCTATGGCAATGTGTAACTCCTTTACACAATTGATACATAAATGACTGCAACAAGAAAGAGACAGTTCGTCAAAGAAGTTCAAAACCAAATGAACAAGGAGGAGAATTTGTTGGTCCAAACTGGAGTACCCGAATGACTGAAGAAGGAACAAGACTGGGGATGGGTGCTAATCGGTAGGAATCAATGAACTTTTTGAGATCCAAATCCAAATACTCAAAAACCAGATAAAGAAGCTGCTTTCCGTTCTTCTTCATTTGCTCCACTTTAAGTAGCCTGCCCAACAAAAAAGAACCCCATAAAAGAATAGTTAAACCACCAATTCACTTAAAATATCGATCTCAACCTAAACCCAATCACAAAACCGAAAGAAAAAAAAAACAAGACAAGACAAGACAAAGAAGCAATGATCAATGGCAGGGGAAAGGAGAAGAGGGAGATACTGGACGATGTAAATGGACTGGGAGAGCAACTGGAGGAGGGAAATCTCGCGGAGAGTAGTGGGGTGGATGCCTTCCGCGTCCATCTCGAGGCGAGACTTCTTGAGCGCAACGAGCTGCCCCGTCTTCTTGTCCTGCGCCTTGTACACCTTCCCGTACGTCCCCTCGCCGATCTTCTCCAGCTTCACGTAATCATCCATCGCCGCCGACGAGGTCTTCTCCTACCTTGTCCTCGATCTGGAGCAACAAGTTGGCGATCGCCACAGAAATGCCCACAGAAACGTCGACAGGATGAAGAGAGGGAGGGAACTGGAGGAGGGTTCGTTTTCAAAGATCGGAGGTCGATTATTTGGGCTGGGCTGTGATTGTTGGGCTTTCTGCAAGCAGATGGGCCCAACGGTCGAGTGGCTTTACTGCTGTTAAAAAAAAAAAAGTGGCAAATTAAATAATTTAGTAAACGGAAGGAAAAAGAAAAGGATTTCGCCATTTCGGTGTCTTTTTTCCATTTTATTTTTCTTAGTTTTATTCAAATGGAAATGAAATAACGGAATTGAATGGAAGAGATTTCTTCCTCCTCCCCTGTATTCTCTTTCAAGTAAACAAGAGAAATTAATTATTTTGTTTCTTTCTTATTTCCATCAAAATAAACACAATGTTGGTATAAATAGTTGGTTGTTTTAGTTTAAAATTTTAAAGTAAAAATGACAATATTGAAAATCTAAATAAATCATAAATAGAGCAGATATTACTTTCTTCTTTTATCGTCTTCAAAGACTTTTTTAGTTTGAAACATAACTAACTAATTTCTTAGTTTAGACAAAAAAAAAAAAATGTAACTTGATTATTATCAAATTGATTATAATCTTTTTGTCGAACAATCTTGCACTATGAAGATTACTTATCAACGATTACATAAAGAGTTATTGAATTGAAATATATTTAAAGTTCAATTTCAGATCAATTGAGATGATCGGAAGTGATAATTTTAAGTTGTCAAACAAGAAAGAAGAGCTGCTTGGAAAGTCACGGTTGAAAGACTTGGCCAAATAGATCTTGTCCGAGGCCGAGCTGTCCGAGTCCAAGTTGAGCTGAGGCCGAGCAGAGATGCTCGGGGTTAAGCAAAACTACTGAGATTTCCGAGGTCAAGCTGATGAAGCACTTGCCCGAGTTGACGAGTGCTGAGTTGCTGAATGCTCTTGCCAAGTCTGAGTACTCTCAAGTCAGCCGAGCCGAGTACTCTTGACGAGTCTGAGTACTCCCGAGTCAGCCGAGCCGAGTACTCCTAATGAGTTTGAAAGGAAGATGTCGAGGTATGTGTTTAACATAGTTTTCTTAAAACAGATTCATTTCATCTTCGATTGTATTTTGAGATTATCATGGGTCGTTTGTTTCTCAAGATATAATAAATAGTACACTGTAAATATAATCAAGTACTGATGTTCACGGCAAACTAAGTTCTTACCCGAACACTACCAATAAAATCCGTCGAGCATAATGCTCAATATAAAGAAAGGAAGAGGAGAACGAGATAGACTGATTTCTTTGCTTCTAGCTCTTTTTATTCTTGGTCACAATCTCTTTATATAATAACTTGGACATTTGCAGTATTCAGATGGCTAAAAGCCATTTAACCTGTCAAACTAGAAATTTTCATCTATTGTAAATTTTTCATTAATCATTTGATAAATTTTGCTCTCACTGATCCAGTATTTGAGGTGCATAGATCGTCCTTATACACGAGTCAACTTATTATAATACATCATCATAATAAATATAGATTATTGAGGAAACTATTTTCTATAGACTCTAATAATAATTCTTTCTTCTTTTATATAATATATATATCTGTTAAAAAATATTATCAATTGCAAGTTATAAGTCTCTATATATTCTATCCTTGAATTATTATACGACTGGCTGTCACCTTCAATGATTATGCTCCTCAAAGCTAAAAAAAAAAAGAATACGGTACACATGCTTGTTGGCTCCCGCGATGTAATCAAGGTGGTACTCTTAGAGATATAAATATTATTTTAAATTATCTCATATCTAATATTTAGATCTAATATTTAGAAAAATCGCACTACAAGAAAAAAGGTCTATCATGACACACATAAATGTCCTTATAGCATATTTATAGTGACATTAACGTTTTGGTGACATCTACCAAAAACGCCCTATAAAGTGATGTCGTCTTAGACCCTCCTCAATTTCCTGACATTTTATAATGTCATTATACAATATAAATGCTAACATCAAAAGTGTCCTAATTTAAAGATATAACGACACTCTAAAATGTCAAGAAAAGTCTTTTTTTAGGACATTTATATATGTCGTGTTATCATCATAACAATGACAAAGCTAAATGTTATCAAAACTCATTTATTATGATATTTATATTTTTTATAAGGACTAAAAAATGTCATTAAAGATAATTTATAAAATCATTTTAAATGTCACCTTAACTAATCTATTATGACATTAACAAATATCATTATAATAATTTATAAATATATTTAAAATGATCATTAATATTTATATAGAATATATAACATGAATTCAATATTT
>JBBMJZ010396604.1:0-13856 GCA_037833815.1 Zingiber zerumbet
CTTTCAGTCCGGGTCTTCTGCTCCGGCTCTGCTCGCTTGGGTGATTTTGGCCATCCGGAATAGGACACACTCGAACCCATTTTTCGTCCTTCTCGAGCAGTCTTCCGCTCTGGCTTTTTGTCCCTCGGAAATATCGCGCGCTCTCTTCTCGTCCGCCAACGTACTCTTCCGTAGCACCTTGTCTCTCGGACGCATCGAGCCGGTCGACTCTCTCCCGTGTCATCCTTCTCGCTAGCTGTGTCTTTTGCTCAAATTCTTGTGCTCCTAAGTTTCTGCACATTTAGACACAAGGCATCAAACCACAACAGGACCTAACTTGACTTGGTTGATAAAATCAAAACTACCACGGGGTACTTACAATCTCCCCCTTTTTGATATGAGCAAACCCAGTTAAGTTAGGGTAAAAATAAAAACAAAAATAGTTTGGTAACAAGTATATAATTTGCAAAAAAAAAATGTGTAAAAATCAAAATGTACCCTTCCCCTAGACTTAACCTCTAATTCTCCCCCTTTGATCACATTAAAAATAAGGGTATGTTAGAAAATAATTTGAAGTAAATTCAAAAAAGAGTTTAAGAGATTAAAATACAGTAACTATCATCTAGAAAAATCATGAACTTTAAATTTCAAAATCTAAATTTTTTCTATTTATAAATTATTTTTAGAAAAAAATAATTTAAAAAATATTTTTAGTTGTGGGAAAATTATGAAAATTTTTATAATGGTTAAACAGTCATATCCAAACCAGAGATAAAATTTTTACGAAAAATTTAATTTAAGCAGTAATAAATTCTTTTCTACATAAAGACACATTGTCTTTAAAAATTACTTTAAAATAGTTTTTAAATTTTAAAAATCTTTAAAAATTTTCTGAATATGTATTATAGTAAGTTGCTTTGCAAAAAAATAACTTTCTGAGAATTTTTATATTAAAAGGTAGTATTTGGATAAATAATTCATAGAAAATTCACCAACGGTCAAAAAAATTTTAGAAAAATTTTCTCTATCCATTTTCTTAGATAGAGAAAATAATAAAGTTCACAAAGATAACCCTGAGAAACATTTTTAAAATTGAAAATATGATTTTTGTTAGAAAATTCATAAAAAATAATATAATGAACAGAAAATTCTAAAAAATTTTCTACAAAAAAGAGATAAAATCACCTTTCTTAGAAAAATTATTATCTACTTACTTTTGAACAAAATTTAAACGAAACAATTTATTTAGAATGTTAGTCAATTTTAAGCAAAAATTAAATCAATTTAAAAGTGATATATGCATAAAAAAATAATCTAAGCATGATTCTGGAATTCAAAATAGATTCCTTCCTACCATATTGATTAAAAATGTTCTAGGAACATATTTACGTGACAATTTTCTAATTTGGCCCTTGTGGTATCTAAATTACCAATTTAGTCCTTAATATATTTTGAAATTTGAAATAACAATATTCGAACATGCAGAATTCTTTAGAGAGCGTTTGATTTGTATTTTCCACGTTGTTTTCTATCATTTTTTGATACAGTGGAAAATGCGTTTAGTTTGTATTTTTCACATTCATTTTCTAGAAAAAGATAGAGCATTTTCTAAGAAAACGGAAAATGTAGAAAAGTTATTTTCCAAAAAATTGGAAAATACGATTTTTTTGAAAATGAAAATGAATATGCAAACAAACCAAACGCTACCTTAGTTTCTCCATTTCTACTTTTAATTTTTTATTTTCAATTTTTAGTTTATCAAAATTTTCCAATCGACAAGATGTTACTAAGGTTCCTTTTAACTCATTATTTTCTTTTAATAATTTTTTATTTTCATTTTCTAATTGATAGGAAGTTTTAGACAATATTTTTATATACTTGTACAATTTGTCAAAAGGCAGAGACTGTACTTGACTTACCTCGTCGATCCCTTTATCTGAAGCTTCCCCTGTAGTGCTGCTTCCTTCTGATGTCGCTCCTCCTTCTTCGATGTTTTCAATGCTTATCTCAGATGAGCTCGCTTCGTCTTCATCTTCTTGGTGACTTGCCATCAACGCAAGTCCGACGTTTTGATCTCTGATTCTGACGACGTTTTTGTAAAGGATCTGGCGTGCTAAACACGCAAAAAGCACAGCGGAAAACAAACTAGATCCTTTCATAAGATCCATATGAAGGAGATAAACCACATATACTAAGTTTGATGAGAGGGGTTATACCTTTGTTGCATGCCCTTCGCAATCCCAGCAATAACTTTTCTTTGGATGCAGATCTCAGTGCGATCAGGTGTTTGCGCCTCTATGGTATCCACACGAACACATTCCGTCCGTCTCATGAACTCATGATTTAGAGAAGAACCACCACTGTGGTGCTAGCCACACATGGAAGTTCGGCCAAGAGGAAATTCAGCTAAGGAGGAAGGAGGAAGAAGGGAAGATCAAGAGTATCCTTTTTTCATCATGATGAAAAATTCAATAAAAAAACCTATTTATATTCATCCAATGAATACCAAGGGTTTTTGTCTTTTTGTATTCCTTTTAATGGGTTGGATTATTATATTAGATTAACCATTAATCCAATAACCCAATAACCCAATGAGTCTAACTTATTAATCCAATGTGTCTAATTCAGATTAGACTAAATCCAATGAGTGGATTCATTTGAGTCTAATTCAATGAGTTACTCAAAAAGTCTAATCATCTCATAATTGGCTCTTAGGGCTAATACTAACAGTTTTGTCCCACGTCGCCTTTAGGTTTCTGTGCTTTGTCGGGGTCGGCTTCTTGTCCTCTCGTTGTTTTTTAATTTTGGGAAATTGTCTTTGATGTGCCCTTCATTTCATTGATAGCATCTTACTTTTCTTCTCTTTTTCTTGGCCTGCACTTGATTGAATTTATTAGCCTTAAATTTTTTTTTAAAATTTCCTTACCATGAATGTTGTTTCGTTATCGTCAAAGGATGTTTCGGACTTGGGTTCATCCATTTTTACCTTTAGGGCAATGTTCTGCATCGTCTTCGTCTTTAGATCTGCATATCTAGATTCGCGAATTTCAAATGTTGAAAACAATTCCTCTAAATTACTTATCTCTAAGTCACTAGAGATGAAATATGCATCTATTAGGGTTAACGATTCAGGAGTCCTAGGAAATGCGTTAAGTGCCTACCTTAGCGAATCTTGGTTGGTTACCTTTTTTTTAGATTCGTGAGTCCATTGATGAGTTCTTTGATCCTTGAGTGGAGGTGTACGACGATTTCGCTTTCTTCTAACCGGAGGTTGCTGATCTAGTTCCGGTGCAGGTCCCGTCTCGCGAGTTTTGCCTCCGAGGTTCCTTCATGTAGTTTTAGGAATTTCTCCCAAAACTCCTTGCTAACTCGTAGGCTCCGATCCGGTTGACTTTTTGTAGTAGTAAAACACTCAACAGATGGAATTCTGCCTCGCCGTTTGCCATGAAGTAGGATTGCTCCTTTTTTATCCATTGATGTTCCTTCGGTGCTATAAAACCATGTTTCATTATTATTATTAATCATTCAAAGTTATTTTTGAAAAATACCTCCATCTTCTTTTTCCAAATCGCGAACTTCCCCTCTAACTTAGGCGAGTAAATGTTCAGTCTGGCCATCGTCTTCTCTGCTTCGGTCGGCGGTTAGTCCTTCTAAAGCGGTTAAGCTCTGATACCACTTGTTGGTCCTTGGCGACCGGCAAGAGGGGGGTGAATTATCCTGCACAAAGAAAACAAATACCTTTCTTGATCTTATAGCTTGATTAAGGCAAACACTTGTATAAAATAATTAAGAAACTAATTAATTAAAGAGAGGCACTGAAAGATTTACTGGATTTGCAATCAAAGGATTACTAATCCAAGGCAATTAAAGCTCACTAGAAATCTCCTTTAGGCGGAGTAGCCTTTACAACGTTGATAGCTCACATTACAAAGTAGTAGAACAAAAAGAGAATCGTTTATAAGTGTTGTTCTGAACTATTGAGATTAGGGTTGTATTAATAGCCCTGATTCAGGCGCCTGGAAGGGTTCCGGGCACCTGGAAGGATTCCGGGCGCTTGGGCATGGATAAAACTTTATCCACATCGTAATGGATCACATCGCAACAGGTTTGAATACTCTTTGGTCTGGGCACCTAGACTAGCTTCGGGCGCCCCGACCCTTATAAATCTTATCCGCATTGCCAAGCAGGTCGAGGCGCCCCCGGGTTGCCCTGAGGGATCCGAGTGCCCGGACCATGTCCGGGCGCTCGAACTGCAGTTATCTTCAAGTTGACTGTCTATTCGAGTCTTCCGCTCTGGCTCCGCTCGCTTGGGTGATTTCGGCCATCCAGAATAGGGCTCACCCGAACCCATTTTCCGGCCTTCTCGAGCAGTCTTCTGCTCCAACTTCTCGTCCCTCGGAAACGTCGCGCGCTCCCTTCTCGCCCGCTACTCTTTCGCAGCACCTCGTCCCTCGGACGCACCGAGCCCGTCGACTCTCTATTATGTCGTCCTTCTCACTAGCTGTGTCTTTCGCTTGAATTCTTGTGCTCCTAAGTTCCTGCTCACTTAGGCAAAAAACATCAAATCACAGCAGGACCTAACTTAACTTGGTTGATCATACCAAAACTACCACGGGGTACTTACACCCCATCCTAGGTCATAACAACACCCCCACTCCAATCCATCTCCTTGTACAAAATTATCTAACTCAACTCCTCTCCCTTGTGTGTGCGATATGAATGAAATCTCATCACCAACAAAGCCAACACTAGTTGGTAATCTTCCTCCCTCTCTGCTTCTTCTTCTTCAATTTTTTTTTCTTCATCTTATTTTGCATCCTCCTCTCATTTTCACATAGAAGAGTCCTATCGCTCGAACTTAATTTTCCTATCTGTATCTATGCCACAACATGTCAACATGTGTACATGAGTAACTGAGTATGAGTAACAAAACTTAGAGGCCACTCTTGTGAATTAGATCACTTTGGTTCTATGGTTTCATATTTCTTAGTGTATTTATTTTACGTGAACAATTATTTTGTTCCTTATGAATTCCCATTAAATAAAGATTCTCATATCTGGTCATGAAAATGATCTTAAAATATTAATTTTCACAGAAGTGTAATTCATAAGGAATAGCTATTACTTATTTATTCCACCCTTATAACACATCCGATTGACTAGGCTAACTAGCACTTAGCTCAATTGAGCCTGAGTCAGATAAACCAATTAGGGCAGTTGGTCTAATGTGTTAGTCAAGTTGGAGGAGTGAGACAGTTTGGTCATGCTTGATGAATGGGTCAGTCTGCAGATTAGGTGAAAATGTCAGATGGATTGATTGAACTAAAGGAAATAGACAAACCAATTAGTTTGATTGAGTGTATTAGACAAGTTCATTGAGAAAATCACATTAATCTGGTTGGATGAGACAATCACACTAGGTGAACTGGGTCAATAAACTAGGTTGGGGTTGCAAGGTCGACAAATTAAGGCAATTGAGTTGAGCGTATCAATGACTCATTAGGCCGATTAAGCCAAATCACTAGGTGACCTGGTGGGCTAGTCATGCTTAGTTCTGTCATACCAATTGTGCATGAGCCAATCATGCTGGTTATGATGGTTACGCATGGGCTAGTTGTACTTGCCACATCAATTAGGATAATTAAGTTAGACGAGATAGGCAAGCCAATCAGCTTAGGTAGGCGGATTGGGTTGATTAGACCGGAATAGGCAAGCAAATGAAAGGAACCATCTAGTCTAGTCAGATAGGCTTGTCATGTTGGTTGTGTTGGGCATGGTGGATTGATTAGATTGGATAAGTTGATTAGGCCAAATGGGTTAGGTAGATTGGTCACGTCGGTCGACCTAGTAAGAATCAGCTTAGATAGGTCAAGAGGGATATGTGGATCAAATAAGTTGATATGGCTAGTTGGATTCAAAGTGTTAAGTAGTGTGAAAGGGTAGGATTAACTGATAAATGCAGTCTGACTTGGAATGTTGATCACAAAAATTAGGCCGATCAAGAAAGCAAGCTTGATAGATGAATGATATTTTCTCACTATGAAAACTTTTCTTTTTAATATTCCTCCAAACCAAATATAAATTTCATTCTACAAACAAACTTAAGACTACTATTCATATTCTATTATTTACATAAAATCTATGTAATGTGAAAGGTGTAGTACCTTCATTATAGTGGCTTTTTGCTTCTATGTCAATCCAAACAATCTTTGTATCACAAGAAATTTATTAAATTTCTTCCCATTGCAGTGATGGAAGGGTTATCCTCGGAGATTGTCTTTTGCAACTTCATTGGAGCAAACACTCATGTCTTTCGCAACTTCATGATTATATAGAGGGCTTCAATGATAATTAAGTCGAGAAAGGTAGCGAGTGAGTTCTATTTGAGCCACTGTTCTAATTGAACCCAATGGTTGACGCCCTATTTATTTATGAAATCCAACTTCCCAGTGCGTTTGACATTGAGTGGTGTATGGCAATTGACAGTATTAAAAGCCTTGAAGAAGTGCAATTTGAGGGAGAAGACAGAGTGAAGTGAAGTGCGGAACTGGTGGAGCATGTGAGCATTCACAAAGGAATCTCCGGTCCATCGAACTTTGATCAAAGAAGATTGTTATTGGTTAGTTAGGGCATTAGCAAGAGCACGAGTATAGCTGATGATAATCAGTGAGCTCGTATTTGGAGGTGTAAAAGTGCTTGACCAGTCGAACAATACATTTAATAGTGGTTTGCATGTGGTTCAGTTATGTTGAGGACTAGGCATTGTAGTGGTAGGTGGTTGAAGGATGTAAAGTTGTCATCAGAGATGGAAATCCTAGCTCATATCCGGAGGAAGATCTTGCTGGCTCCCATAGTATGCTGGTATAGCTACAGATATTTGGAAACCCATAAAATTGATTTTTGAATCAACGCCAAGCTTAGCCATCATCCAAACCAACATCAGTTTTGCTCTTTTCCCCTTTGCTAATATGCTTTGTGCAGACCCCTTTGCTCTTCATCTTGTGTTTAACTATCATATATGTGCATGTATTGATAAAAGACCCCTTTGTTTCACTTAGGACCGTAATTTATAACAAAACCTAATGATTCTTATTTCTTCAGGCACTTGCAAAGAAAAGCAGACGCTTCATGATATATGTGCACTCAAAGGGTATGATAGTGGATGATGAATATGTTATTATAGGATCAGCAAATATCAACCAGAGATCCTTGGAAGGTACCAGGGATACAGAAATTGCAATGGGCGCATACCAACCAGAGCATACATGGGCAAGAAAACTTTCTGGTCCCCGGGGACAGGTAATTATGACTCAATTAATTTTATGTTACTATAATGTTCATACAACTACTGCCCATCTTCATTCCTCTAATTTTGAGGAAAAATTTATCATCTAAACAAAGATTTCATGACAAATTTCTGTCATTTTGGCATTGACATATCAGGAAACTATGAATTTGTTTCCTTCTGCTAATATCTTTCTTGGGATATCCCCATTTGTACAAAGCTAATATAATGCATTGGTTTAATAAATCAGTTTGAGAGTTCACTATGCTTTGCTTTGAAGATCCTTTTTTAATATGTATACGTGTGTCTGTGTATTTGAAGTATTCATCTTGATGTGTGTGTGTGTTTTTGAAGCATTCGTCTTGATGTGTGTGTGTATTTGAAGCATTCGTCTTGATGTTATGTATTCGATAGAGCATAAATTTTGGTTCCCCTTTTGCCATAAAAGTGCTTCAGGTAAATAAGTTTACAATGTTTGAACCCCATGTACTAGGTCAAGGCTTCTTTTGTTCTTTAAAGAATGAAAAGCTAGGCAGATAAATTTCTTTGATGGAATTTGATTATTCTATCTGTTGCAATTTCTTTGTTTCTAATTTTGTTAATCGATCAAACATGCAGATTTTCGGTTATAGATTGGCATTGTGGGCTGAGCACCTTGGAACCCTTGAGGAATGTTTTGCTTCACCTGAGAGCCTTGAATGTATGAGAAGGATTCGCAACCTTGGTCTACGGAATTGGAGACAATATGTGGCTGACGACATTACTGAAATGAAGGGCCACTTATTGAATTACCCAGTGGAAGTTGATAGGCAAGGCAAGGTGAAACCTATTCCTGGCTATGAAACTTTCCCAGACATTGGTGGCAATATCTGTGGATCATTTTTTGGTATTCAAGAGAACCTTACCATATGAGTTTTGTTCTTCACAATTGTATAGATCAATCCAAACAGTTGAGACTCAGTTTCGATTATTGTACCATTATATATGGATCAAACACTTCCAGAATGGCCTCCCTGTTCACTAGATTAAACCTGCTTCATTTTCAGCCATTTACATCTGAAGACTGAAGGTATCCATCAAGTCTAAAATTGTAGGCGGAGCTTCAGCATTATTCATCTTCATGATCTCAAGTTTTTTGTCACCAAACGAGATTCTGCAAAAGAAAAAGAAAAATAAAAATAAAAAGCTTTGCTGAGTGTAGGTTTTCAGCCTCCCTTGTGACTTCTCTATGTTGCAACTTCTGCAATGTAAAGCTATGGGCTTGTGTACTTTACTCAATCCCATTGCATCCTTTTTAGTGTTATGTGAATTTAGCTGTTAAATTAATGCCATACATTACTTTTAGTATTAAAGGTCTTTTGTATCCTGGAATTTCTGGACACAATAAATTGCAAGGGAACTTTTATCTTTACATAAGCAAAGCCTCTCGAAAGGGATCGTCGAACACTACATCCTAACTACATAACCAAGTGCAGTTTTACCATTGCCAAGGTGTGATCAGCCTAAGGTGGATGATCCGTCGGACAGAGACAGAAGAAACTTCCTGTGGCAATATGCAAATAGTTTTACTAATCGTCAATTGCATAGGCACTAGCATTTGTTGTGAGGACCTATTTAGGACTTGCACTCATCAGAACATCTTGATTGTAATGAATAATTGGATCGCCAAGAAACGAAGAGAATTAAGAGCTTCTACTTTAAACACGGTCGAGCAATCATGAGACGCAAGAATTTGACCTTTTCAAGTTGAAGATAAAGGCATAGGCAGTGGAGTTCTTCTCCAAGTTCTACACCTTGATGAGGAGAAAAGTCCCTATCTCGATAAGATTCCATCAAGACAAAGGTGGAAGGCACGCAAGATCGAGCCTGACAATTTTTGGACCTAAGTCTAACTTTTAAAAAAGCCTCTAGATCATAGTGTGTATTCATATTCTTTTAGTTTCATAACAACTTTTTCGAATTAAAGAAAATATAAAAACTAAAAAAAATACTTAATAGTCAAAATATTTCTATTATAATCAAATAATAAAATAAACATGTCAAAAATAATCACTAAAAAAATAATCCACATTACAGTTTTGAGCTAAAAAAATACTAATCAAGTATGTATAATCAAGTTGCTTGGTAATTTCTTTTTCAATTGATAGCATAGTCAATTTATTCAATCTTTCTTATGATATGGTTGATCGAAAAAAAGATTGATGAGCTTTAACTCTAAAAAACTTCTTTCAATACTTACTACTGTAATCAGAATAGTCCATAAAATTTTATAAGCAGTGAGTATTTGGGAAGCATCTATCCATTTTCTTTAAGTAATTCTATTTTACTTCTCTTGGTAATGAGCACTTCAAGAATGCCAACTTGGAAAATAAATCATTCCCATTAATATTAAAACAACCTCTATGAGTTAGAGAATTTTTAAAATTCTTGTAAGACCTCAAGGAGACTTTTATCTACACTTTGTGACCTCTCTAGATTGAACCAAAAACTAAATGTTTATTCATATTTTTGAAATTGTTCAAATCAAATTTTCATAGAAGAATAAGCGTGATTGATTATAAAGAGAAAGCAGTTGAATCGAAAAGATTCGGTAGCTGACTGTGTCACTTCTTCACTTTTTCACCAAATTGTTTCTTTTTTTTTCAAATAACACATTCTCTTAAAATACAGCTTCAATGCCCATCTCACATGCCATTTATTTAGTTTCAACCATGGCCTTATCATATATTCTCTAAATTCTTCTAGAAATAAAATAATTCCCAATAAAAGTTTGATAGCAAATCAATATCCATATCTTTAAATTGAAGAAATTTGCTCACAGTGTTGATAGCATGCAACAGTTTATACCAAATTATCACACCAAGTAAGAATTCAAAATTCCCAAGTTTATATAATGCTAAGAACTCGGCTTCACTCTTCATTTTGAAATCTTGGCTATCATTTTCCAAGTCATACAAAGTATCTCTTATTTGTGCAGTTTGCTCCTTATAGGCTTAACACTCTCAATATAACTTACCTAGCATGTTTGTGACAATAGCTTAACTGTCAAAACCTTTACATGATCTTTGAAAATCTTCCATCGTTTGGTAGAAGAGAAGAACAATATATAGATTTATTGTATCACTCCAAAAAATGACATAACTTTAGGACAACAATTCTCCATATCACACAGCCAAATTATGACTATGACAACCACAAGGAGTATAAAAAGCTATGGGATTCATTTCAAGTAACATTTTCTATACACCTTTATGTCTCCATTTCATATTAGATCCATTATCATATCCTTGACCTCTAATATCATCAATATCAAGCTTATGATTGACTAAAGCAATTTTAAGACACATAAGAAGCCCAAGTCCTGAAGTATCATGAACCTCTAAAAATTGCACTCAATATTCTTCTACTTTTGTGAAACTTTTTGAATCATCTAAACATCGTATCGTATGACAATGGATATTTACTCATTATGACTGATATCAGAATATAATATGATTGAAAAATATTTTGCTTGTTTAACCTTTGCAAGTATTATTTTTTTTACCTCACTTGCCAGTATCTGTATCAACTCATTTTGAACTCCACAACTGAGATATGTATTATTAAGTCTCATGGCTTTAATCGGGTGGAGGTACTCTTTCATTACTGGATCAAACTCTACAATCATTTATAAGAACAAACCATTGTTTTCAACATAAAACATTTTCACAACTTAAAATGCTAAATTATTTTTCACCAATCATTGAACAACTGTGATTATGCTTTGTAACACTTGTGTCCAATGTTCTCTTTCTTTATTAAGTTGTGGTTACATGCATGTATGAACCACATTATTTGTTCTCAATCTATTTCCTATTCAAGCCAATTCGTCATACACTCCATATTCTCCTTACTCACTTCATGATTTGTAAGACAACAACTCAAATTATGTCAATCATTGTATCTTTCATTAGTTAATTAACCATATCTAGTCTTGGTTACTTGCTTCTTGAATAACTTATAGAAAAAACAAAAACACCTTATGGAAAGAAACTTAATATAATAGTCATCTTCTATCACTTTCCTCCCCGTTTGGCAGAATTCTCTTATAATATGACACATTGAAATGTCGGTTAGCATTATATTTAGGAAACACATTAAGAATTTCTCTTCGGACCTCTTTTTACTAAAAAGTATCTAACTTTCTGATCAATGTTGTCCCACTTCTCTAGATCATCAGAGCAAGTCTCCTAATTCAAGTTCTCATGTTGAACATACTCGTCATTTTTTTATTATCATTCAATTCATCCACATTGACAATTTTAAGGACTTCTTCAGTATTAATCACATTCTCATCCAATTCATTATCGTGTTCTTCATTAATTTAATTATCAACCATGTTTTCGACCTCTGCAACTATTTTTTTATTTGAAACTGTTAGATTATATATATTTATTAGAATTATTTATTTATAGATTTTAGGATAATTTAGTCTTTTACCTTTTCAGTTTAGGATTTAGGATTTCTTAATATAGCTATATAAAACTTTATACTCTTTGTCTCTCATACACTTTTATTGGATTTATCAAAATAGCTATTTTTTCCTTGTCTCAATTTCTATATGGTATCAGAACCTTCATCTTCATGATTTTGATAGTTTGATTGAAAAACTATTAATTTAATCGATAGTTTTCGTAAATCAAACTATTTTTTTTACCTTAACCATACAATTTGATTGGATTTCTAATTTTGCTTTCGCATCAACTTGGTTTTATTTTCTATTCGGTTATTCATGAGCACAATTTGTTCTGTCATCATGTGTGGTCGCACAGATGATTTACTTCAATCAATTAGTGTCCGACTATATGGAAAAAATTATTCCTATTGGGGATATGTTATGAAAAATTTCTTGCGGGTAAAACTTATGTGTGGATATGTTTTAGGTGTGTGAATTCAACCTACGAACAACAACACTAATGATTATACAAAGTCGTTGGATGTTTGGAAGACTGATAATATAAAAATTATTATGTGGATCAATAATTCTATTTCACACTCTATTAGTGCTTAGTTGGCCAAGTACGAGACAGTTAAAGAGGTTTGAGATCATCTAACAAGATATACATACATTTTAACTTTGCTAAATAATATTAATTGGAAGAAGATATCCGCGCACTTCCATAGTAAGATATGGGCATCCAAGGTTTTTATTCTTTCATGTCAGAACTATGAGACCAATTGGCACTCACAGAATCCTCAAAATTGTGAGCATTCCTATATTTTGTCACTTATAGAGAATAATAACGCCTACTCCAATTTTTGATAGCTCTTCGTGATAACTGTGAAGGATTGCATGGAACAATTTTGTATTATAGTTCTCTCCCTTCCATTGATTCAGTAGTACATGAATTGCTAACTGAGAAAATTTGTCTTAAGTCTCAGTTGATAAGAGGACTATTGCACCGTCTACGCCATCTATTTTTGCAACACCACAGCAGCCTCTGCCTTATAATCAAAGTAGGTTGGCATTAAAGGTTTCTAGTGATGAGTGCGCTTATTGTAAAGAAAAGAGACACTGGAAGTCTCAGTGTTCATTATTGTTGAATAAAGGTAAACTATCACAACAGCAAAAACGACCACCGTAGCAGCAGTATGAACATCAACGACCTCGACAGCCACCATTGCTACATCAGAATGCTTCTTAGAAATCTAGTAATCAACCACAACAATTGTTATATGGACTACCTTAGTCTAGTAATGCAGTGGCTACCCCCTCTTTAGATCCGTATATGCTTGAGCAGTTTCAACAGTTTCTTGCTTCACAAGCCTCTGTCATGCCTGCTTCTTCTTATATAGGTTTGTCATTCTCTCGTACATCAGGTATATCTTCCTCTTTATGGATCTTAGATTCTAGAGTCTCACATCATATGTCACATGACTTGTCATAATTTATCTCCTTGTCTTATAATTCATTTTTATCAGTTGTGATTGTTGATGGTACTCTAATGCCATTAATAGGTGTTGATTCTGTTGTTACAACTTGATTGTCTTTTCTTGATATTTATTATATTCCTAGTCTTACACTTAATCTTGTTTCTGTTAGTTAATTGTATGAGTCCATATATTCAATCTTTTTTCTTCATCTAATTATTATATACATGACCTATGATCTCAGAATGTGATTGGGGCATGCTATAGACAAGAGGACTCTATCTATTGGATACGTTCCAGATGTTATAGTTTCTAGTGTCAATCTATCATCTTTTCGATTGAGTCACTCTTCTAATTTTTATTTGTAGCATTCGTCTAGGTCATGTTTCAACATTTCGTTTATAATTTTTAGCTTTGTCTGGAGTATTAGGAATTTTAAAAAGTTATGATATTTCTAATTGTAGTGGTTGTAAATTGATAAAATTTTCTACGTTACCTTTCAATAAAAGTCTATCTTTTTCTTCTAATCTTTTGATCTTATTCATTCTAATGTGTGGAAGTCTTCTCTTGTTACTACAAAAGGGGGATCAAGATATTAAATTTTTTTTGTTGATGATTACACTTGTTATACTTGGGTTTATCTTATAAAAAATAGATCTGATTATCTTACCATTTTCAATGA
>JBBMJZ010396607.1:0-13852 GCA_037833815.1 Zingiber zerumbet
TAATTAATAAAATTTATTAAATTTATTTTAATTTTAAATATATTTTTTATATATTTTATTAGGATAATTTAATTAGGGTTTATAAAAGTCTATTCGAAATACCACACATCCTTAGGAATTGTTTAAATTAATTAAATAAAATAATTATTTATCCGAAAAAAAAGGCGGCACCGGAAGCGTTGTCGGACGCATCCGGCGGCGTCGGTAGGGTCGTCCAGCGACGCCTTCGGCGCCACAAAAGACTTCGCTCAACGCCTTCAATGCCGAAGGCGTCGCGGAACGTTTTCGGCGCCGTCGGAGACGTCCCGCGTCTCCTCGAGGCAGGGACGTCTCCTGTGCCGGTTTCGGCCGCTCGACGGAACGGTAAAAACCGTCCGTGTCGGGCGGCACAGAATGACATTTGATTCCTTGGCGCCTTGGACCCGATTTAATTGAAGGTTGGCCAAAGCCTCATTCTTTGGAAACGTCAATTCATCATATAACTCCGAGAAGCACTAGAGTGAGAGAACTTCACAAGAATGATTTTGCATCCGAAGAAAAAGCAGATCATAATGATGATATTGAGTTTGTGTCCGATGAAGAACAAATTGTTGAAAATTATGGAGAAGAACTAAAAAAAAAATTGTGATATTTTATTAGTTGTGTAATTTTGTACTCATTTTAAATTTAATGTTATTGTGTTGGAGTTATAGAATGTAATTTATTATATAATTTATGTTAATACCGTGGAATCCGCCTAGTGGTGCCTAGTTCCCGCCTAAGTGGCCTAGGCGCTAGGTGCTGGTCTGACGCCCGACTAGCGCCTAGCGAATTTTTAAACCTTGATAAATATATATAAACAATTTTAATTGTTAATTAAAATTGATTATCATTTAATGTGCTATGCATTAAGTGATGGCATATACTATTTTTGTATGTATTGGATGTGTCAAAAAATATTAATATATTTATGGAATTTTATCAATATAATTTTTTTAATATTTATTAATATTTGCATGTGAACTATGCAGTGAGTCAATCTTATATTACTAGTCATTTTTGATATATTTTAGGGCATGTTCTCTTTGAAGAAAAATCAAGAAGGATTGAAAAGTTATTTCTTGTTAACCTACCAACAATTTGTGTTAGCCCCAACTCTATACAGTTGGCTGCACAATCATTATACTGACATTGAAAAATTGTAGAATTGGCCACAGAATCATTATACTTGAAACATTCAAATTTTTCAAATTGATTTTAATTATGTTCCATAAATTTTATTTGGTGTTCATCTACCCATTACATCCTTACTCTATTTGATGATTCAAATTGTTTATATGAGACAATTGATTGTCTTTATAAATGTCCAGATGATCTAATTATTTTCTCATTTTGTCATCAACTATTGGCTCTTATTTTTTATTTTCCTTTCTATTATTGAATGTTTCAAAAAGTGGCCTAGGCAACCACATAGGTGACGACCTAAGCATATATGGCGAAGACTTGCCTCGGATATTGCATGCAGTCTCCTATATGAGAATGACATCAGTAGACGGACTAGGTGATCTCCACATGTGGTCTATACAATTGCATATGCCAAGTTTTAAATAATCAAAGATGTGGTTTACTTAAACCTGTTAGGTTGAACAAATTCAACTAAAACTCCCCATTATTACCTGCCTAGCCCCTTCTCAGATAATTTATGATGTCTTTTTTCTCTTGCCTACATAATTTGTTCCTATGATTGCCAAACAATTTTTACTATGGTAATTCATTTTGGAAGTGAAATTTTTTTATGTTATTTTAATATGAACAGCATAGGTATCTACAAACACTCTCAAATACTGCATATGGATACTATGCACCAACTCCATACACTTTAAAACCTATTAATAACCCCACACATCCTTAGCATTTAATCTTTGTTACACTTTTTTAATCACGTCCATAGCATTTAATCTTTGTCGCACCTTTTTAATATTGTCTATAATTGTTCAACACCCTAACCTATAAAATATAACCGGTCATCCTATAATCTAATCAAAAAATACTTTTGGCCTAAGGACCTATTGTGATCACATAAAACCCAAGAAGATCCTCTTCATCCGAACCTCTGTCTCTATTCTAGAAAATGATATCCTCATTTATATCTCTATATCTCAGTTTAGTAAATGGTGAAGAGCCTCTTGATGTTGAAAGTTCAAAATTGCATTCATAGATTTAGTATTATTTCTACCTAATGTAAATTGTTAGTTTCAAAAAAATTTCTCCATTTCATTGTAAATAATCTACACCAAAGAAGATGTATCTTGAATATATCTAGTTGTTCATCTTAAAATAATAACATATAGGGCCTTAGAGCTAATCCTTAGGGTAACCAACAACCAAGGTAAATCACTTGTTACAACCTAACAGTTTTAGCAATGGCAAGCAAATTTATAGTCTTTTATCAATGTTTTACCATATTGATGTAACTATTAGTTATTTTTCTCTTAAATTTGCAAGAAATCATATGCAAATCAGTGTTTAGTAAACAAAGGAAATAACTAGTCCTTATTTCCAATTAAACAACCAAACAAGGTCGAAATAATTCATTAGGTTAACATGAGTCAGACAGTTGATATAAGCATAATTAATTGATTCTGACACTATTTGCCAAATGTTGCATTTGACTGCTTAATGAAATGAACAGACATTTACATGAGAACATATAGCGAAGATATCAGGATGGAAAATGCAATAAGAAATAATTACAGTGACACCATGGAGATCATTTAATGTTAAATGACAAATATAAAAATTTTAGTATGTTAAATGCACCTGGAAATTGTGCAAGCAATTCTTCAGATTGCCTAAGGCAGCATATCGGTTTTCTCCCCATACTACAAGTTTAGCAATCATAGGATCATAGTGCATGCTAACAGTATCCCCTTCCTCCACTCCAGTTTCAACACGCACTGTATCAATCAAACAATTAATACTAAAATGTAAAACAGAGCTTTTTCTGATAATCATTTCATGTGTGATACCAGTAGATGAAACTGGAACTGGCCGATAGTGATGTAGTGTTCCAGTTGCAGGCAGAAATCCTTTTGGAACATTTTCGGCATATATTCGAGCTTCAAAAGAATGGCCTAGAGTTCAAAAAAAAATAATTTAAAAAAATGATCTTATGCATTTTCCTATTCCAAGAAAGGCAGTGTTGCATCATTGCAATAAAGTAATTTTATATTGTTTTTCAAAAATAAATAAATAAAATAGAATATGGACAGTAGCTGCATAATCTAGTGGACAAAATTCAGGAAAATCTGCCTAAAATGACAGTGTCTGCATGAACGAGATTTGTATAATTTTGAGAAACTAGAGTTAGACACTGAATTTTTTAAATGTATTCAAGTACTTCAAGTATGTTAAGTAAGCAGGCAACATTTTATAAGTGAAGGAATTTGCTACACGTGTAAACTAAATGTGTATAAAATTTCCATGATAGAGGCAAAATTTGAACCAAATTTTCACATCAGCCCAAAAGAAACAATATATATGTGGAAATCAAGGCAAGAGAATAATAGCAAACTGAAACATGTTTGATGGTGATACTAGGTTATCATGCTCAAGGATTTACCATTCAGCGGCACTTGTTCTTGATTCAATGGTAAATGTCCCCCATTTGCAACATGAATCTGCCACTCCACAAGATCTTGACCAACAATCAACTCAGTGACAGGATGCTCAACCTTTACAAAAGAATATATATATATAAGGCATTTGTTCTAGAAATAAATTATGAGAAAGCATGGAAGACCAACATCTGCCTCTTCCTTTTATATCCGTTATGTGCTTGCAGATGTAGCAGCAATGTAAGTGAATCTAAAATACATTCAACATACCTGAAGACGAGTATTCATCTCCATGAAGTAGAACTCCCCTGAGATGGTGTCCATTATAAATTCTACTGTTCCAGCACTGTAATAACCAACTGCCTTCGTAGGTAATCAATGCAACAGGATAATGAAGTTAGAGTACAACAAATCATAGAAGCATAAAGAAGATAATGAAAGAAAAAACATTAAGGTTAGTTACCCTAGGTAGTCATCTCTCCTTGTATTTATGCTCGTTAATGTAACTTTAAAGTGGCAATCAATTTATATAAGTTCCCATTTCAAGAAACATTGGCTCTAAGGGAGAATAAGGACACAATAGGTTGATATGGAACACCTATCAGTGAAATAACCTACCCAATCAACATCATTCAATCAGTCTATCAATAATCTATGCATGACTTTGTTTTATAATAAAAGCATCCATGCCATCAATATTTTAATTCCACCTATGCTTCACACCAGTTCTATGTCATTTGCTGAAGTCTTGTTTAATGGTACTAGACATATCATCAAGCACAACTCAGTTAGATTTCCCTCTCTTGACTGTTTGGGCTAAAACCGCATGAATCCTTTTTTAAGATTGAGCTTTGTTCAACTCAATTACTAATCAAACTGATGTCAATTGAAGTTTTGTTTATTGTTTCTCATGAACTTCCTGTTCAGGCTAGAGTTAGGCAATCAAACCATTAATAATAATAATCACTTAGGGGAAGCCATTGATTTTAAAATGATATAAACGATCTCCCTGCATTGATGTCTTATTCTGAAGCTCCTATCATCATGGTTGTCTCCTTGGTTTCCTGGGAGCAAGTTCCAGAATTATGCTTGCTTCTGCAATGGCAACCATTAGGCCACTCCCTAATTGCATTGAGGTCAATTCTTCATGAAACACAATGTTCCAAATCTCCTGGTCTCGCCCACAGGTCCTGCTTCATCCCACTTGCACCTGCGACAAGCCAAAGGCCACACCTCCATTCAAAATGTAGTTCACCGATGTACAAGCAGAAAATCCTTACACTTTTCCTCCATCTTTTTGCCACTTGGTTCCTCGTGGAGCTGCCAACAGGTACAGTCAAGCTTGCCTTTCATGTTTCCCATCTCTGATTGGATCCTCTATGATTCTCCTCCTATGTGCACATCCTCTACAATTGACACAGTAAAGACATCATCAAAGTCATTTGCACACAGTGCCTCCTCAAAAGTGTCCTCTAGCACACCTTTTTGCTAGAATTGTATTACTCTCTGTCTTGCATGATAGCCCTTTCCTAAAGTTCCTCAGATCCAAGCATGTGCCTGTATCAAGTGTTACTTACCGGTGCATCTCCTCACCTTTTAGCATAAACTTTCAAACACAATCTCAATTTATTTCCTATTTGATAGAGCATGTACCTGTATCAAGTGTTACTTGCCGGTGCATCTCCTCACCCTTTAACATAAACTTTCTAACACAATCTCAAATTATTTCCTCTTTGATAGTTTCCTTCTTTGCCACTTTCAGATCTTCTATCCTAGCTATCTCATCTTCCCAATGTTGCTTCTATGGCCACAAGCTTTGTCTCCTTCCTCACTGTTCTTTCTTGCTAGCATCTTTAAATGAGCAACTTCTTACTCACGTCTTCAGCTGAACTTACTACTCATGTCATCAGCCAAGTAGCTCTCGTCATGCCTGTTGTTGAGTAGTTGTCAAGTTTCTCATCTGCATGGATCTTAGATCTTTCTCTCTCAATTGATGTGCTAATTAGTGTCTTAATGTTATAGGTTTTATTATTCTCATGTCTTAATCCGTTATCTTTTCTAGTTTGTATAACAAGTTGAACATAGTGTATCTATGCTCCCGCTTGAGGAGTCTTAGACTTTCTAGGAGTCATGTATAGTAAGTTTAGTCCCACATTAAATATTTTAGGTTTAGAGTTTATATTAAATTTAATATATACCATGTAATAGTGATGCTTTCAAGAATAAGATCAATAAAATGTTTTTCCCAGTTAACAAAAGCAACCAAAGACATCATATCCCACTTATCAAAGTTTAGGTGTATGAATTATTACCCATAATTGAGCTTTGCTTAACCGCATCACTTGTCAAATGAAATGCAATTGAATATATTTTATATTTTTTTTGTCAACGTTCTTTCTACCTTATCCCAATTGTGATGTAAATAATCATCATTATGACAAAAGTTGTTGGGATCGTTACTTGATGAGGAAATGAATGAGCTAAATTGATAGGCAAGAGGCAGTTCCTTGGTCCTATATTGCAAGTCAACAAGCCTTGAGGTGATTATATGTGTAGATCAGGCAAGTCCCTAGTCCTTTTCTATGAGTTGGCTTTGCTATAACTAGCTATGCGGGTAATTTAAATTGTGAGGCAATTGCTCTACAAAATGTTAATTAATTTTTTTAAAATAAAATATTATATTAAATAAAGGACTTAGGGATGGTTGCTACTAACATCCCCACCTCATCATTCGACCGTTGCATTACACAACATCATTATGCTTGAACTAGCCAAACTTCTATTAGGGCTAAGTTGACTAAGCAAATGCAAAAATGTGTTGGGATTTTGAGAGGAGAACTAATGCAAAGAGGCATGGTACCTTAAGAGTTGTGAGAGAGGCACATAGGCTTTGCATGCTAGGTACTAACATAGGGCACCCTTGCCCAATAAGGAATATGATGATTTTGATGGGTGTGCAGGGAGGAATTCCTTAATCTCGCATAGCTATGTCAGAGATTGTTGAGGCACCCATATGTGGAGTATCCTAGCTTAGACGGCTAGTGATTTTGTATGAGGAGCTTTATCCTTGCATTAACTTGGGAGGTTCAATTTTTCAGTCTTCACACTATATCATCTACATCTATGCATGATATATCGTAGGAAGGAGGTTGGGTAAATTTGTCTTACCAAACACAAGAAAAAGAATCATTTTAAAAAAAAATAATTTCAACAAAAAAATAAGTTAGAATGTCCCAATGATTTAGTTTAAGTCTTTAATCCACATGAAGCCTTTTTTATTTAACTCATTTTTTTAAAATAATTTCAACAAAAATAAAAAAGTTAAGTTAGAATGTCCCAACCATTTAGTTCAAGTCTTAAGCCATATGAAGCCTTTTTTATTTAACTCAAAATCATTAGTGAAACTAAGAATAATCAAACTAAGTTACTCTTTCAAGTAAGCATTCTTAAGCTTTATGTCAAATTCTCATGCACATTCTTTTCTTGATTGGCTTCAAGTTATCTACTGGAGAAATTATAGTAGGTCACACTTTGACATGCCAGCTTAAATTGTTTTTCCACACATATTTATGAGAATAACGTACTATTCTCAAATGTAGCATTTATAATTATCAGCTCAACTGAAATATGTTAGCATTCTCATCCGAGCATTGTCAACTTACATGATGATACTCTTATACAATAAATTGAAAAGAAGTGGGATGAACACATTAAGACAAAAAGGTAAACTTCAAGAGTTCCTATATATCACTTATCTTCTCCATATTGTGAATTAACAGGATTAAATTTAATAATATTCCCTAAGACCATTAAGTTTAAAATGTCAGATGTTTTAGGACGAAAAACAAGGGATTGAACTAATTGATAGTGAAAAAATTAAAAGTTCGCACAATAAGCACAGTCATAGACCAATATGGTGAATTGAAGTATAAAAAGTTAGTGTTTGATGAGACTGAGAAAGTGAATTGAGACCACAAAAAAGAGTGATTTGAAACAACATGTTTGGTACCAGCTCATTTAATACTTCCAAAAGTAGGTTCAAAAGAACATGTAGGACCAATTACCTTGGCAGAAGAAACTGCAGCTTTACCTAAATGGGAACGAAACTCATGTGTGACATTTGGCTGCAAAGATTTAATTCTCACAGCTGTAGTAATCACCAGATATTTTCAATAAGTTAACAATGAACACAAGCTTACTGCTGGAGCTTCTTCAATAATCTTCTGATGTCTTCTTTGCACACTGCAATCTCTCTCATTTAGATGTATTACATTTCCATGCTTATCTCCAAATACCTCCATGATCAACAAAGCAATCAACCAAATGTAAGGCATGACAAATATGCCAAGAGTCATCATTCAGAATACAGTCAAGTACATTTTAAAATGAATTGTGCTTTTTTTTCAGAATTTGCAAATAGATTTTTATGACGGATGCATGTTTTCTTCTGATGGTTAAGAGGTTTTAGTAACTGCAACAGAACTTCCTCATAAATATACTTGACGATATATGAACACGCATCACTGATTTCACTCATCACTTTAGCAATTATAAACATATACATGGACCTTAAATATCAAAATCATTTTCCAGCATGATTACAATAAAACTTCAGATACTTCCGGTCACTTGGCGAATAAGCCCTTAACAAGATGTGATCAGAAAAACAAACTGATTGAAGTAGCTTTGGCAACCATTTAAAGTTAAAAATATTAATAATAAATAAAAATTATGACACGGGTAAGAGTGCTTGCCCAAACTAGCCAATGCAATGAAATTTACCAAGGCAGGTTTCTTGTAAAAAGCTTGGGATGAGAAAGAAATGTTTGAATGACATAAGCAAAAAAAAAAAATAAAACATTGCTTTTACAGAGTACTCAATATGTGTGTGTGCATATGTGTGTATGTGTGGTTCTATCTACACACAAATATGTATACAAAGGAACAACATTTCATATGTTGGATCTAATCTCTGGAATAAGTGGCGGAAAAATAGGAACAAACAATATTAAACAATTGTTGAATGTAGTAAATGATTTTTTAAGCTAGTGCATAAACAAATTATAACATAGGGCAAGTTTTAATCAAATTTTACCTGGACTTCAACATGGCGGGGATGAGTTATATATTTCTCTAGTAAGATAGTGTTTATCCCAAAGGAAGCTGCAGCTTCACGTTGTGCTCCCAGAAAAGCTTCGATAAATTCATCAGGCCTTTGAACAATTCTCATACCCTTCAAAAAAAACCAATAACTAAATATAAGAAAGAATAAATATTGAGGCTATGTATGTTCGACAAATACTTTCTAAACTTAGAACAAATTCATGCTATAGCTTCATTGAAGAAGAAGCATTACAGGAATAGCTAAATTGATGGTTTCATTTTTGAACTTATTGCTCACACTAGCACAAACTGAGACCAAAAAAATCACCTTTTGGACAAAAGAAACATCCATCTAAATTTAAGGGATGGTTGAGTTCAGATAGAAAAGCAGAATAGGATATCATGCTTCAAACAAAACACAGATGAGCCCTCACGCTCACTTTGTGCGTGAGTTGAAACAGATCAATATGGAAGACATGGGAAAAGCGACATAAGAATTAATATGAACACTTTAAATTTTTGTTCAATTTGCAAACTTTTATTGTGGATGGTCATGATATAAGTACACATCAAGAAGTACATCTAACTAGTTAAAAATTATATGAGAAAGTGTGCACACAGTTTGAAGCAAGCATGCAGTGCCATCAAACTATTGCTAAAAGCCATACCTTTCCCCCACCTCCATGTGTGGGTTTTATCAAAATAGGATACCCAATCTTTTCAGCTTCTAATTTTAAGAGATTGGCATCTTGGTTGTCACCATGATAACCAGGCACTAAAGGTACACCTGCTGCGCCCATGATTCTCTTTGATGCACTGATGTATCTCAAATTAGCAATGAAGTTTGATTAATTATCTTAAAAATAGTCTGGCAATGAAAGCAATAGAACCAATTAGGAAGAGAAACCTGGACTCATACCTTTTATCACCCATGTCTCTTATGGCGGATGCTGGAGGACCAATAAATATGAGCCCTTCAGTCTCGCAAAGCTGTGCGAAATCAGCACTTTCTGAGAGGAAACCATAACCTGGGTGGACAGCCTAAAACATTGGCAATCTCAGTAACAGGAAATAGTTGATCAAGCTAACACCTTAAAATGACTACAACTTTGAACTTTAAGAATCCTGAATGATAATAGAAACCTATCTTTCAACAAATTTCGCGTCAGATGGAATTTAAAACTATACCAACCTCTAAGTTTAATCCGCTAGTTATACGATGAAATTTAAAAACAAAAAACAAAACAAAAAAACTTTTGCAACACAACCTGAGCTCCCGTACGACGAGCGGCCTCGACGATCGCGGACGCATTGAGGTAGCTAGCTCGGGCGGGGGGCGGCCCTATTCGGACGGCCTCGTCGGCGGACTTAACATGGAGGGAGGAACTGTCGGCGTCGCTGTAGACTGCGACCGTCCGGATTCCCAATCTCTTAGCAGTGCGCATGATCCGGCAGGCGATCTCTCCCCGGTTCGCCACAAGAATCTTCTCGATGCCCCGCTCCGGCTCTCCCGCTGCTGCCGCCGGCGAAGAAAAGAATCTACGAAGTGAGAAACCAGGGTGGCTATTCCAAATCGGAGTCCGGATCGGGAGTCTGCGACGAACGAGCGTCGCCATTATCGCCATCTTTCCTCTTCTTCTCAAATCTCTACGCTGCGTTCGCTTGATCTCGTCGACATTTTGCGGCGGCAAGATATGCAAATAGTGATGGAAGAGTATGTATGAGATCCTGACCCTTGGTTCTACATGAACGGACAAGATCTTGGAGATCCGCAGACCCCATTTCGATCTCACGGATAAGGTTTTCCGGGACCCTTTTTCGAGGAATCCAACAATCAAACTCCATGTTTTACCTTCTTTATGACTGAGTTAGAGTAAGGAACCAACTGTTAACGTAAATAGAAATAAAGGTATACTATTGGGCATTCTAAACAGAGTACAAAGTTATTAATCACCCAAGATGGAGAGTCTACCGTCCAACCGAAAGAGAACGAAATGCTTGGTCCAGAACAGGGAACAGTAAATGGAAGCTGCGATACTAGCCACGTCATCCAGCATCGCGGCTGCCCAATGGAGCACTGCACCTAGCAATCGATTAGAGAGGCAAGCTCATCTCCGCAAGTTCAAAGATAAACACTACCTTTTTCTCTCGGACTAGGGATGATAATTTTTCTTCTAAATTTAGAGCCCTGTGAAAAAAAATCGAAATGGAGATTGAGATCTCTAATTTATTTCTATTCTTTGAATCCGTAATAATAATAATAATAATAATAATAATAATAATTATTATTATTTTAAAAATATCAATAATAATAGTGTCATTAAATAATATTGATAATAATATTAATATTAAAATAATAATAATAATATTATTATTATTATTATTATTAGTATGGATAATTTTGGGGATGGGAACGGGGATGAGGATTTAATTTCATTGATTCTGGTTTAAAGATTCCTGAATCTGAAAAAGCGGAGATAGGGGCGGGGATGGAATTCGGGGACAAGGATGGGGATAGCAAACTTATCTCTACCCCGCCCCATTGTCATCTCTACTTGGAACGATACCGTAGTTAAGACATAAGATATTGTTATATGAGATCTTGGGATCAACACTCAGTACGTCCAAGTATATCTTCCCTTATACCTTGGTCATCTGTACTAATGGCTAATAGTCATCCGTGATTTACTTCCTTCATATTAACCTAGGGACGAATTAGTGAACGCGCAGAGGACGAGCGAATTATCTTTTACTATAAAAGTTAAACACCACCTTAATTCATATCATATCGGTCTGGTTGCAAGCTCACGATACGACTATGAGCTTACAAGAAGGTTATGAGTTTGCGGTCAAGCGGCCATCGTGAGCTCACAATTGGGTTATGTTGTGAAAAATGTGTTTCAAGGGAAGCAAATATTGTTCTATCAATTAAAAATCTAGATAGAAAGCAAAAGTAAAACAACGCCCCTATTTTATCGAACTGTCAAAAAAAACATCTCACTTTGATTTTCATCAAAAGACACTTTATCTTCTATAAAATATTACAAATATACCCTAACACACCCATATATCTAACACGTACATTCCCGCCTATATTCCCACCTAAATTAGATCATGTTAGTAGCTGGTACGGTTTTGTAACAATTATACAGTTGTAGTAATTACGATTTCATAGCCTCGTAACTGCTACAATTAAATTATCACACAGTTATAGTAGCTACAATTTCATAACAGTTACATAGTTATAACAGTTACGATTTCATAGTTGCTTCAACTGAGTTGTCATATAATTATGGCTATGGTTTTATATCTATTACAACATATATATTAAATAAATTTTGAGAAATTATAACTTTTGACTCAAATTGAATCATGGGACACACAATATATCAAATCTAATATCTCTGAACAAGCTACAATTTGATATATTATGTGTTCCATGATTCAATCTGAATAAAAAATTATAGACTTTTAAAATTATAACTTAGAGTTGTAGCAGCTACAATTTTATAGCTGCTATAATATGTATACGAGATAAATTTTGAGAGCTTATAACTTTTAATCAGATTAAATTACAGGGCACTCAATATATCAAATCGAAGATATCTAAACGAGCTTTAATTTAATATATTGTATATCTTCTAAATCAAAAGTTAGATTCACTTAAAGTTAAACTTGTAGTTATAACGACTTTGATTTTGTAACAGCTACAACATGTATACTGGGTAAATTTTAATATGTCATAAATTTTAACTCAAATTGAACCGTGGGACACATAATATATTAAATAGAAGATTTTTGAACGAGCTTCGATTTGATATATTGTACATTCGTAGCTAACCCGAATCAAAAGTTATGAACTCTTAAAATTTAACTTGTTGTTATAGTAACAATAGTTTCATAGCTGCTACAACATGATCTAATTTAGGCGGGAATATAGGCAGAAGTGCTCGTTGTTGGTGCAATCGACCTTTGGTCAGGGTTGACCAAGTTGACCCAGCTTGAGTTGACTTAAGTTGAGGTTTCGATGTTTGATTAATATGCCATGCAAGTCCTAGTGAGACGAGGCAGTAAAAGTCCTAGTGGGACTATGCAATAGAATTCATAGAGGGGCTAGACAATGAAAAACCTAGTTGAAAACTAAGTAATGGAAGTCCTAGCATGGCTAGGCAGTGGAAAACCTAGTTAAAAACTAAGCAATAGAAGTACTAGTTGAGAACTAGACAATGGAAGTCCTAACAGAGCTAGATAGTGGAAGACCTAATTGAAAACTAGATAATAGAAGTCCTAACGAGGCTAAGTAGTGGAAAACCTAGTTAAGGACTAAGCAAAGAAGTGTTAGTTGAGAACTTGGAAATAGTCCTAGAAAGGGGTAGGCGGCGAAAGACCTAGTTGGGAACTAAGTAATGAAAACCCTAGTGGGGCTAGGCAGTGGAATACCTAGTTGAGAATTAGGCAATGAAAGTCTTAGATGAGAACTAGGATATGAAAGTCATAGCAAACCTAGTGTTAGATTTTGAGAGATGTCCTAAGGCAATCGCCTTACGATTTTTACTAAATATAGATTCAATATTTGAGTGCATATTATATGTTTGATTGTCTTAAACTCATTTACTGAATGTCCGCAATACAATTCATAGCATGTGAGAAATTGTGATTGGATCACAATTAGTGATTATCTCTATATGTACAATTATGAACGTATTAGAATTTCTCTAGTCGTCGAATTGATGCATTCGAACATTATCAATTTTGTAAGACTAGCACGAGTTATACTCCTTAGTTTGCCGAGTAGTTGTTTTCTCATTGGCTAGAGATATTGGGATGTCGAAAGTTAAACGTGGATGCTAGTTATGGTAACTAATTCATTGGAATGACTCGTTGTAAAACTTCATATGACTATCTATTGTTGGTATTAGCCTTAAGAGCTAATTATGAGATAATTAGGCTTTTTGGGTTACTCATTGAGTTAGACTAAAATGAATCTACTCATTGGATTGAGCACTCATTAGATTGAGCCCAATTCGAATTAGACACATTGGATTAATGGGTTAGACTCATTGAGTTATTGGATTAATGAGTTAGATTCATTGAGTTATTGGATTAATGTGTTAGACTCATTAGGTTATTCGAGTAATGGTTAATCTAATATA
>JBBMJZ010396613.1:0-13850 GCA_037833815.1 Zingiber zerumbet
TAAGAATATTATAATTTTATATAAATATATAATTTAGTTTTTAATGAATATTTAAATTTATAATCTATATTTATTAACCTCGTTTAGGCTCGATAAAACTCGAATAAGCTCGTGAGCCATGAATATATTCGTTAAATAAAGCTCGAGCTCAGCTCCATTATAAACGAGTCAAGCTCAAACATTCAAAAGTTCGGCTCGACTCGGTTCGATTACACCCCTAGTGCCAGGCCGTCGCCGATAAAATCACCAGTAGAAAATCTAGTTTTTTAATTTAACTCAGACAATGTTAATATTTCTCAAATACTCCACAAAGCAAAATAATAGCCCCCTAATTATTTAAAAAATACCTTTTAAAAAAAACTCCCATTATATTTTAACAACTAATTAATAATTATTATAATATTATAATAATTAATTAACTTACTACTATCCGTTTTCAATTAAGTGAAATTATAGCAGTCAATTTAATTGGCTGCTAAACTTGGTAGCAGCCAAGTAAATGATTAATATAAATATAATGTAGCAGTCAAATAAGGGGCTGCTAGATATTATTTGATATAAAAATATCTAATAATTATAGTTGCGGATCATTGTTGGCTAGGGAAAATTAAATAAGAAAGAGGAGTCGGTGTAAAAATTGGACTTCGATTCTTCCTTTTAATATTCTTGGAGAGAGCCAAACGGAAACCGAATGTTATGGCAACCTTGCAATGACTTTCCCATGTTGCCATCTTTCTAAATTTGGAAATATCAAAAAAAGAAGGAAAAGGTTACTTTTTTACAAATCGCTTTTTTATTTTAAATTATTATTTACATGTTGTCGCATCCGGTTTTTCCAATTAAATTCATTGTTCTAAATTCATGTAAATACTTAGCATTCTACTGGCCAATCAAAATAATACTAATAAATCAGCCACCTAATTAATCTAATACGTGCAGTTAATAAATTCGTATAACAGTTTTAAAATCACTGTATAAGTCATAAATTTAAAAAAGAGTACAATAAAAATGATAATTTATTTTTAAATAAAAAAATTAGAATTTTCTTTATTTCTATAAACAATGTCATTCAATTCGAATTCAATGACTTTGTATTCAATGATTCAGTTCACTTTAATTTATCCATCTATTTTTTTAATAAAATTTAAATTTAATATATATATTTGTAATAAAAATCAATATCTACGGACCTTATCTCATACAGTGGGCATAATTTGTTGAATCTCTTAGGAATATGAAAAAATAATGGATTAAGATCCACTTGCATGTCTAAGAATATTCAATAGTTTTACATTTTTAGCCTTATAGTTCATCATTGTCAACATTTTGGCCTTCTATTATGAATATTTTAAATATTAATTATGATAAAAATATATGTACATTTTTAATTAAATAAATATATTAGTAAAAATTTAAAAATTAAAATCTGATCAAATGTTGCATTGTCTCGGTGGTGGTGACATGGTTAATCTACCATCAATTATTAAGATTATAGAGATATTATAAAATAAACAATACAAAAATAATAAATATACTATCTTATTAAAAATCTTTCTTTTTACTAACTAAGTTTTGGTGAAGTCTAAAATGAATTTATATTAATATCTTTTTTTTATTCATACTAAAAATAATTCTAAGATTTATTAATAATTCTACAAGTGAAACATGGTTGTTTTATAAAAAAATATAGTTCTCTTTAGTCCTACGTCTTAGAATTGACAACACTATGAAAAGAAGCTTCTATAAATATTTTAGGTCGGCGATATTAAAAAATATACTTTTCTTAACAGTTTGTTGCTGGGATTCTCTAGCGTCACCCTTAAAGTATTATACTATTGCATGGGTCTAATCTTAACCAAATAATTTATTTTTAGTTATTAGAATTATATTACGCATGCATAATTACTAGTATACATTTATTTATTTGACTAAAATAACTTTAAATTAGTTATTTTTTTTAAAAAACCACTGTTGCCTAACTTATATGCGAGATAAGACTTAACTCAGGTGGGATCCTTTCGTCCAAGATCCCGACCATATGTTTAACATGTGGAATCTAATTCATCTAACCAATAAATAAATAGGATGTCTTTTAATCTAGTAAATTCTGGATTAGAGGAACTGACCTCGTTAACTGAGTGTAACCAGATTTTGCCGGCGTGAAGATCAGGCAAAGTGAGTCAGCTATAACTAATAAAAGAAAATTCTGGTCGTGTTCCAACTCGGCAGTTATTGCTTTCGTAGACCATTCATCACACGAGACTTGTGAGCTCGCCTAGAGAAGTCCGTTTTGAGAGGTACGCGAATTCCGTGTTCAAAAATCAGAAACCACGGCACGACCTCTTCAAACCACCACTAGCCTCTGCTGCTACTGCACCACGCTACGCTAAGCCAACGGCCACGGAAGGGGGTTTCCCTTTTGCATTAATTGCTTCTTCTTCCTCCTTCGGCATCCGGCTTCCCTCTGTCCCCCTTCTCTTTCTATATTATCATCGCTTTGGCTTCCTCCATCAGCAGATCGAAAACAATGGACGGATTTGCCCGCACTGCTTCCTTCAGATCCCCCGCTTCGTTCCCGTCTTCGGCGGCCATGAGAGGCAGCGAGAGAGGCGGCCGCCGATGCACTGTGTCTTTCGTGGTAAAAAGAGTCGCTTGTGCCGTTTTCACCTGTGTTTTTGCAATAGGTTAGGCTTTTCCTTTTTTTTTTTTACCCCTTTCGTTTTGTTCTTCATTTTTGTCTCTTTTTCTTCAACTATCTGTCTCTTTTATTTATTTATCTCTTGTTTGTTAGTTGAATCGCTTAATCATAGCCTGCTAAGGTATCCCGTCTGTATGCGATTATTATCGATTTTAGTTACATTCGACTATGCTTCATCTGATTTCCGTAGCAGGGAGAGGAACAAATGGGAGAGAATCGGAACCGTATTACTCAGCGCGTCTGCCTCTTTCTAAAGCTGTCATATCTTATGTTGGGGTTGCTGCAAGTTTACTTTTTATTGCAATTTATTTGGTGATCTATTGAATGAGTCATTTAATGGCCGTTCCTTTTACTCACTTCTTTTTTGTAATTTTTTTATTTACATATCCAACTTAGGCCTAATACTGGAGGTGACCCGGCGACCCACCTAAATGTTATATCTGTAATGTTAGACTTGACTAATGGTTTCCACCTAAATTTGATTAACGATCTCCTAAAGCAACCTGGACATATCAATTTCTTACAAGTATCTGCACTTTATTGAATCAGAGCAACTATATGGGTTGGCACAAATTTATAAGAAAAAATATGATCGATTGTCAAACCTACTAAAGAACAGGATATTATTCGAATTGTAAATTTTCATGTGATATCTCTTAGTTTGAGAAAAGAAATGGTAGTTAACAAAAGGGATGGGTGCTGCATGTCATTGATATGCTGCTTTTTAACTAGCTTTTTCATTAGAGGACTTAAACTTCTCATAATCAATCTACCTTTACAGAAGAAAAATGTTCTATGGGTTATTCCTGCTCTAACTTCTGTTTCTTTTTATTTTGGAAGTTTTCTTTATTTAGCGTTCATTTATTGAGTTTGGTGTTTTTATTTTCCTTATGTGCAGTTGGTTTGCTAGTAGGGGCAATCACTGGTGCTCTTATTGGCCTAGCTACTGAGAGCGGATTACTACGTGGGGCTGGAATTGGAGCTATTTCAGGGGCAGTCTTCTCCATTGAAGCTGTTGAGTCATCTCTATATTTATGGAGATCCAGGGAGTCAGGAATTTGGAGTGTTTTATATGTGGTAAGTCAGACTAATCAAATAGCCTTGATCAAGAAAACTTCACTGTAATTTGCTTGGATGATGAAAATCATTGCGGCCTAGAAAAAAGATTTGTTGCACGGCATTATATTTCTCATTTTCAATGGCTTATTAAATTTTTTTCTGTATTCAACCGAAAGTAAATTGCTAAAAAATTGTTAAGTAGTCAAATTAATTGAGGGCTTAAACAGTATATACCTTCAATATCCAGATATTATGAGTATAAACAGTTTGGTAGCTTATAATATGTTTGCAAATGTTAGGGCTCAAGCAATATAAACTTGCTACAAGTCATTGATGTACATATTAGTTGAGGACTTAACCAGTTAGTAATATTTCTGAAATCCAATAAAACTTTACACAAGTTCTGGTTGCATAACATGGTGGAATATGTTATCCTATATCATGGCTGAGTCATTATCTTTTATGGTTTAATCAATATGAATTTGCAGTTAAATGATCTTGCTATATGTATATATTGAGGAGTTAAAACAGTACCATTACTCTAAAATTTTAACTATTAGATTATTCAAAACAACAAGCATTTGTATTTTGTTTTTTTTTCTGAAAAGTATTTCGAACTTCATTCTCTTGCAGTTCGACATAATATGTAGCCTATTTAGTGGAAGAATTGTTCGGGAAAAGGTTGGCCCAGCAATGCAGAATGCTGTACAAAGCCAGGTACTTGCTCTTTCTGAGTTAAATAAGCAAGCAATTGCAAGGAAGATGCCCATGCTACACTCTAGTAATCTAATTTAAAAACTTTACTCAAGCGCAGATCAGTGCTATTGACTTGCCTTCTGTAGAGCCCTCTGATTTATTCGCAACAGATAGCATGACAGGAGGGTTATCCATGGATTCTGTGACAAGGCTCCCAAAGATCAAAATTACTGCAGCCAATATTGAAGCTGCAGGTGACAAATTCTGCTGTTCGGTATGCCTGCAGGTAGATTTCTTTGTTCATATATACAATCTAGATGTGCTTTAGTTATTCTTTAAAGTTGCTTTCATAAAATTGCAATCAAACTATTAAAAAGCAAATGCTTCTGATAAGGTAGTAATGAACTACATTTGTCAAGTCTATGAATCGCTACCATTATTAAGTGTTCTATGCTTACAACTTTTTTAAAAATAACTAAGGTAAATGTTAACTTTCAGGAGTAATGAATCAACAATTCCGCTTGCATAATTTGTTAGAGCTTTGTGGAAAACAACATGACATCCGAGCATGTTTTGACCAACGATTTTGTGATTGTGGTTTCAGGACTTCGAAACTGATGAAACAGTGAGGTGTCTGCCTCATTGCCAACATTTATTCCATTTGCCATGCATCGATAGCTGGCTCATCAGGCATGGCTCTTGTCCACTTTGTAGAAGAGATATCTAGATTTTCTCTCTCTCTGTAAATTCCAGAATCCAGATATCTTGGGCTCTATCGTTTAGCAGTGTGTTTGCTCATATATTTTCTTTCACATCCTACTTGTTTACCTTTTGCTGGCACACATCTTTCTGTATCTTGAGACTGTAGCTGTAGAGTGCTTAATATTAGATGCTTTAGTTTGTAGTCTAATCAGCAAAATCCCTTTTAATATGATGGGATCAGATTGTGAGGCAATTCATGTTTTTTTATGTTCAACTTTAATTCGATGGATTTTATACTACAATCTGAAGGAGAAGAAAGCGTAACCTTTTACTTTGATGATTGATACATAAGGTGAATAAGACAGGATGAGATTGTTGAAGCACTTAGTTCAACGATCCATAAGATTTTCTGCGACATAGTAGTTTTCTGTTACAATGATATATAATTTTGTCATCGCTTTATTTTACTAAATATGAATATTTTTAGTCATTTAAAATAGATGAAATTTATAATAAACTTCAGATTTCATTCTTAAATTTTGTACAGTCAAGTGAAAAATAAAAAGTCGAGTTTAAATCATGATTTCTAAGTACATCTGTTTATCTAATAATTTAATTTTAGTAATAGATTAGTTACTTATTAAATACTTTTGAATAAAATTTAATCTAAATTGCCCAAAATAATTTGATGATATATAAACATTGTTTTGTTAAATAATAAAATAAAATGTAATAAATTAGAGTAATAAACGGACGGCGCGAGAGATGCACAACAGGAGAGGGACCCTCGCTCTCTCGTAGGTCGTAGCTCTCCCTCGGGGCTTCGTAGCCCGTAGGCTGCAGTGACTTTTTGTTTTTGTCCCCTTCCGGGCCTCGGCTCCCGGCTGCTCCCGTAGCCCGTCGGTTGCGGTGATTGGTTTTTTTGTACCATCGTCGGAGTCTTGTGGGCGAAGAAAACCACCTATTATATTCCTTTACCTTCTCTACATTCCATCGCCGGCCAAGTTCCCGCATTCGTCACGCTATCCCTAACCCCTCCTCTCTCTCATGGCCGCCGCCGCCGCCGCCGCCGATCCTTCTTCCCCCTCCCTCTCCCCGCGTGCCTCATTGGCCGCCCGCCACCCTTGGCCTCTGGTCAACGGGGCGGAGCCCGAGGGTCCAGCCGCCGATGTCCTGCCTTCGCCTTCCTCCCCGTCGCCAGCCGTCGCGATCGCCGACCTGGAGATCTCAGATCGATCTCCCCAGGAGGTGCATGCAGAAGACGGGTTTAGGGACGCCGCACAAGGTACGAAGCAGGCTTGGAAGCGGCCGGACAACGTGTCGGCGAAAGCCGGAGGAGCGGTGATGGGGGGAGCCGCGTCCTGGCCCGCTCTCTCCGAGACCGCCAAACCCTCCCCCAAATCGTCTTCGTCGGATACGATGAAATCGCTTGCTGAGGCGCCTCTCTCTGCGCCCGCGGTGAGATTTTCATGGTTTTGGTCAAAATCCCATAGGTTTTGTAATGACATCGATCTAAGCAACTGCACGTGCTGTTCCGGTAATTTATTTATGATTCTTTATCCTGCTTAGGGTACTACGATTTCTACTTCTTCGCCAAAACCGAACTCTAATCCATATCTGTCCCGCAATCATACGACTCCTGCCCGTCAGAAAACAATGAAACGTGGCGGGGGCAGCTTCGCATCTGGTGATGGTGGGATGACACTGCCTTCACCATCACCGACTTTATTACCTATGGCAAATTCGGAGAAGCATGCACCTTCAGAAATCCCATTCTCACCTCGAGACCAGATTACCAGGAAGAACACGAATTGGGACCGTGGAAATACCCTAGAAAGGCCGGTATTACATGCCAATGATGGTAGCGACCTTAAAAGCTATGGTGGCTACCGGAGGTGGAACAATGGTGGGGGTGCTGGTTCTCACAACAACTATAGTAATCACCGTGATGTTGAGCGCGGAGTCTATGATGGATATCGCCGGAATGCAGGTGGCACAGATGTCTGCATGCAGCCACGGAATGCCAGGCTCCTCAGGCCGCCTACTTCACCAGTGGCGCCTCCTTTCCTCGGTCCTCCTCCTCAGGTGGGGCCTTTTGGCAATCAGATTGTTTTTCCTGGTACGTTATCCCATCTTGATCTTTGATCTGGTATTCTCCTAGCTAGTTTAGGTATCGTTTACCTGTCATGGCGGTTTAATCTGCCTTTCAGATGTACCTTCTCCTTTCTTTTATATTGCTACTCAGCCACCTCCTGGAGGTGTGCCCTTTGTACCTCATCCAGCAGTGCTTCCTCAGATGTTTATTCCAACTATTGATCCACAGCGTTCTAATTTATTGAAGCAGATAGATTATTATTTCAGGTGAACATCCCTTTTGCTATTTGATATGGTTATTATTGACATAATTTAAGGCGTGTTTGAGTTCAGCAATTGCTTTTCCATCCTTCAGTGCAGAAAACTTGTGCAGAGACGTTTATCTGAGGCAGAACATGGATGAACAAGGATGGGTCCCAGTGTCTCTGATTGCTGGTTTTAATAGAGTAACTTATAACCGTTTACTGTTTTTTGTTTTCCTGCAATTACTTCATGTTCATACCATGTATCCTTTGGTTCTCTAGTTGTGTTGCCTTTGTAGTGTGTAGTGCAACATGAACTGTCATTGGCATGTTTAATATAATGTTATTCTAAACTTTCCTTCTCAATTATCAAAGAGCAGGTAGTACTTTTCTGCATAATTGTCATAAGCTTCCTATTTAATAGGTCGCAGTGATATTTCCTTAGTTATGAATTACTCTCGGTGCATTTTTGTTTGGGATTTTGAAGCAAGTGTGCAAGGTTCTTCAGTTGTATTTTTTTTCATTTTTTATTAAGATCAACCAATATGTTTAAAATAAATAATTTGGTACATCTATTGTGTGTGTGTGTGTATATATATATATATTAAAATTTTAAGGAGCAAGTATATAAATATAACAACTACAAATTGTGAATCAACTATTTGGGGGTTTGCATATCCAATTTTTTGTAAAAAAAATTAATTACTATTAATATCCAAATCCATTAATTTTAGTTTGATTAACTATTTAACAGGCATTAAGATCCTATCAATTCAACTTGTAAAATTATAATTTATATTTGTATTTTATCTCTTCTCCTTCCCTTCTTCACACCTTTCAAAATGTCAAGGTATAATGCTTATCTCTCCATATTTAGAAGTTAGAACAATATTATCTTCATTCTTACACAATGAAACTAAAATCATTTTTGAAATTCTGTGTTGTGTTGAGACAAGATCAAATTTGGTAGATTACTGAAATGCAATACTAGTTGGCAGAGCTATTCTCTCCCATGTTACCTGTCCCAAGGAGTATAAAACACATCAAAGCGTATCATGATAAATTTAACTAATGACACCTCAACCATTTTGTTAATCTAGATATTGTTATATTCTTGTTATTTCTCTAAAATTTTAATCCTATTGACTATTCGATTACAATAAAGTGTGAAATTCATTTGAATTTATGTTAGCATGCTGCAATGCATACTGAAAATTACCAAGTATTAATACAGTATCGAATAATAAAATCTTATTTCAGTTGATTATCTATTTGTTGTAGTCCACTTCTTAGAAATAGAAAAGCTAAGTGGATGGAATTGAAGGAAGAAAACTCCTCTAAATACATCTTGGCATGCTTTTCCTTTTTTTTTTTTTTTGACTCTTTCTCCAACTTATTTTCTTCTATAATATATTTACTCTTCTATACCTCTGTCTGAAAGTATTCTCTTTTGCAAATGGATAACATAGTCATATGAGCATGGTCTAATTTCTACTTGATCTCTTTATTCATCATTTGCATATTGAGGTACTTAGCTGATGAAGGCAATGTCCATTACTTATCAGTGATGATCTAATTTTATTACCAACAAAATTAAAATTCTTATTCACAGGGCAATGTTTTTGGTGTTATTTTGCTCTGGGACCTAACATAACCCTTGATTTTGCCATTTCAGATTTGAGAGAGACTCGATGTAGCATGTTATGAAAAAGTCTATGGATAATGCATATATATATATATATATGGGGTTTTTACCCTGCACACCCACCGTGTGCGACCACAGGTGGATGCCCCTCACAGCGGGGTGCCCAGAAGTGATTTGGGTGCCCAGACCCGTGAAAGGCGCCCACCGTGGTCACACATGGTGGGCGTGCAGGATATCAAACCCCTATATATATAGATCTATGTTTATGGCATTTGTTTTTGTAATGTTTTATACTGATTTTTTTAACAAGGTTGGTGAATATGCAAAACCATTGGTCTTTCTTCTTGTTGTTGGCTAGAGTAATCTCTATAATTGAATAGTTAGTTTACTGTTATATGATAGGGTTCATATGTTCCAACTTTTTTTATTATTTATCTGTTTATTAATTTTATATATATATTATTCAGTGAACTTATGTGCCTAATGGTAACCTTAAGCATGTTATGCAAAAATAGTCAGTATTTCATCTTTGTTACAGCAGGATGAATTAATTCTGAGAAAACATTAGGTGTCATACTCATTAGGTCAATATATCTTGATACTTCCCAGGAGACTTTTTTAAAGAAACATTTTTCTTTCTTTCTTATGGACAAGTTAAGCATTGCCTAATATGTTATATCTATCAGGATTGGGAGTGTTCTTCTGCATACTAGGAGGTAACCCATCTAGTGACAAAATAATAATAATAATAATAAAGCAAAATGATAATAAATAACATGAGATAGGCAAATATTGCATATGCATTTTCTTAAAAAATTGAGCAAATTTACGGAGTGCAGAGAAAATAATCTCATACAAGAAGTGAAAATGCTAAACAAAGAACACCTTTCAACAATAGATAAATCAACCTTGGTATTCTCATGATTCCAAGGTCAGGGAGGAGGTTCACTAAATGATAAGCATAAATTCCTTACCTCTTCTATTAGAAATTCAAAGGATGACTTCTATTGTCCCAAATCATTAATTTCTTCTTCAGAATTCAAAAGCCTAATGTTTTCCCTCTTTTCTTTTTTGTCTTCTTCTTTTTCCTTTATTTTTCTCTCCATTTTTGTTATTTTCTAAACAGCAGCAACCAGCAACAATTTTTAATCAACAACAACCAGCAACTATTGCTATAAGAGGAAGAACTTTTTTCTCTTCTATTTCTAAATGAAAAGGGGGTTGTTTGGTTGCTAGCTGGCATATATCACAAGAAAACTGATGAGAGAACCATTTGCTATAGTAACATTAGTAGGATGAGATATTATAAAATACCTCCCTTATGTGCTAGTCACTATTCCAAAGGCTAGTAGCTCGGCTAGTAGCCGCTCGTGATTTACCTCCTCCGTGTTGGCCCTGGGACGGGTTGGCTGGGGCGTTGGGGGCGAGCGTATTCGCCTTTTGCCACCATTAGTAGGATGAGATATTTCATCAAAAAAAAAATTAGTAGGATGAGATATTGTTAAAGGTATTATCAAATATGGTCTGACACCCTTTGAGTTTAGAATCCATATTTTGGTTTTGGATATTTGCATGATACAAGCATTAAAATTATCTTCATCAACTAAAGAGGCCATGGACTAAATTGGCGAATTACTAGTAAGTAGTACGCTGATGAAGAAAGCACAGGCATTCATCAGCTGGTATATTGACTGTAGATCTAGCACTGGAGGGCTTGTTATTGAGAAGACCCTCGTGAGGAATTTTCTTGAGCCGTGACATTCTGCTAGGTTGTGTGATACTGTTGTGATAGGAGAGAGGAATACTCATTTGGTTAAAGGAATTATAATACTCAATGTTCCGGCAACAGGTGCATTTGCTCTTTGAGATCCTCTCATGCTCACTCCAGCTACCAGAGTCAAAGGACAACTCAATTGATGATGGAATATCAGATGCATTGCCAAAGAAATAAATGCAAAAGAAGACTCTGGGATCCTCAGGGAAGAAACAGCTGTGAACAATACAATTTCGTAATGATGTAGTGCTCATGGAAAGGATGGATAAGATTCAAGTAGTCACAGATTGATAATGATGATAATATTCAGAATATCAGATGTTTAAGTATTTCTGAAATGATATTTACGAGCTTTAAGACTAATATGTTATAATATATTTGCATTTGCAATTGGAGACTATAAATAGGCCATTTGCTTGCAAGGTCTGCATATGCTATTTGTGGCCTATTGTTCCTTAAAACTCTGAAACTACATTTGCTTCTACTTTCTACCCCTAGATACAAGTACCGTGATATCAAACTTCAGGGTTTCGTTCCCAATTTATGGTCTCATATGATATTTTCTTTTTACTAAGATTTTCATTTATTCTGCCAACGGTAGTGTTTTTCATGCCATTAACAAAACTTTACCTTTCTGTCTTTTCCAGGTCAAGCAATTAACAAACAGTATAGAATTTATATTAGAAACATTGCAGCTATCAGCGGTCCTTGAAGTACAGGTACCTTCATGTCGCGTCTCTTTGTTTGTGGAACGTTTTCTATATCATTTATATCTATCACTTTTTGCTAGATATTTTATTTTTCATTTTGATTCTTATTACAGGGTGATAAGATAAGGAAGCATCATGATTGGATGAATTGGGTCTTGCCGCCAATGGACAAACAGTCAGCTAATGTTTCTAGTCAATTGCCAACATCTCCAAACTTCAATAATCTGGCGGCTTGTCATGGAATAGGATATACTTACCAGAACAGCATGAGATTACCAAATCCCAGTGAGCTTCTTCTTAGCAGATCAGCATCTGGGAATTTGAGTAACCAGATAGAAGTGCCAGTAAATCACAATTGGGATGCAAATGGTCAAGTCATGATTGCAGATTCTGATAAGATCAAACCTGGACGAAGTTTACTCAGGAGCGACACATTTTGAAGTTGGTTCACTCTCGATGTTTAAGGATAGGTAAACATTTGCCATGCCAGAACTGGGAGGCTTTTCTGAGATTGAAGAATAAAAAACAATAAAAACTTGGAAAAATTCCATGAAAGGAGAAATTCGAAACAGAAAAAGGGAAACAGAAATAAAAGCTACTATTGTGAGGAGGTTTCATTTATGGACGGATGCCATTACTTCTGCCTAACTCTCTTTGATTATTAGTATCTGTTACTTGGTTATTTTTGGATCAAACCATTTTTTTTTTCTACTTGAGAGTCGTGCTACTCTAATTTTGAGTTCCTCGTTTCAGATGGTCGAAACACCCCGTAGGACATGACATTATTTTCCTTTCCCGTTGCCTGAGGAATTTTGCTGCATTAATTTTTGGCTAAGAATTTGAAGCTATTTTGCTAGGGTTTTCTGTGATGGATGCGATTCAATAGATGCCGACTTTATCAAAATCTTAAATAAATTGATCTGAGCCTATGCACTCATCAGGTTTTCTGTGAAACATATTCAATTATAACCTAGGACTTGTTTGTAGTTTGTAAGACGAGGAGCAGGTAGGATAGGAAGCTACAAGACAACTCAGGAATTTTGAGAGTTCGGGCAAGTTATGAACTCAATGGCTCTAGGATCTCGAGAACAGCTTGAGAGGACTCCATTCAAATAGGAGAGCCTTTGATTCGAAAGCTCAAATGACTCGATCAAAACTACTTTCGGAGATCGGGCTTTTAGATTTGGAACATATATTACAACGTAAGGAAGCCACATACGCATAGCTTTTGGAACTCGAAAACCCATACTATCATTTAATAAATTTGACTTATTAAATTTATTTATCAATTTATCTAATTACCTATGATTATATTTATATATATTGTATTCAAATATATTAAAATATTACTTTAAAATTTAAATTATTTACAGTGTATTAAAGTAAAGAATTAGTATACATTGCATAAATCAGGAAGCGATCATTAATCAGAAAGGGGCAAATGTGATATTTTGAACAATTCTGGGACGTATAAAAATAAAGCGAATCCAGAGACTTCGAAAATCGCAACAAACGCTATCCCATCCCAATTCCTCTCCGGTTTGGTTTCATCGTCGATCGAAACCCTCTCCCACTCGAAACCCCTGCGGCGATCTGCAGCGCATCCAATGGTGTTGGACGGCCAGAAGAAGGTAACCCTGTTGAGCTCGGACGGGGCGGGGTTCGAGGTCGATGAGGCGGCGGCTGTGCAGTCGCAGACCATCCGCCACATGATCGAGGACGGCTGCGCCAATAGCAACATTCCTCTCCCCAATGTCACCTCTCAGATACTCGCCAAGGTGATCGAGTACTGCAACAAGCGCGTCGACGCTTACGGCAGCACCGGCCAAGATGGCGCCGCCGAGGACGAAGGGTTCAAGGCCTGGCAAGCGGAGTTCGTGAAGGTCGACCAGGCTACCCTCTTCGACCTCATCCTGGTTCGTTTCTCTCCCTTCTCACTTTCTTGAGACCACAGTTTGTAATTGATTGGTAGTCCCCATTGGATATTCTTTTATTCCTCTTGATCTTGGATAAATTTCGGTTTCTTTCTCTGTGTGAACTAGTTCTTGTTGAAACAAATCCTGAATCCCTACCGAAATGTTGTTGAGTTCTTATTGATTGGGCAGCAGAACTCGGCGGTGGGTGTGTTTGCACACAAGTCGAGGCAGCACGTTGGGTGTGGGGGGGGGGGGGGGGGGGGGGGGGGGGGGGGGGGGGGGGGGGGGGGGGGGGGGGGGGGGGGGGGGGGGGG
>JBBMJZ010396632.1:0-13849 GCA_037833815.1 Zingiber zerumbet
AGTACAGGCTCTGCTAAACTGGAACGAGCGTCAGCGACTACGAGTCGCGGGCCACAGGAAGCAAGCTAGCCCGGTGCCTTCCGCACCTTGTTGAAGAGACGGTCAAGATCAGAGTCACAATGTGAGGCCCATAGATGGAATGCCCTTCCTCAACTTCCTGAGGAATGCTTCCCCCCGACCGAAGAATAAGAGATCAAGCAGTGGCCTGAGTAACGGAGCGCCCCTTCCCTTACTAAAAGCTCTTCGCCAATCGACTATCGTCTCACCTTACCTATTGATAATCCTCGTTCCTGTCCTAGTTGCGACTGTTTGGTTTGGTTGGACGTCAAGCTCACTTTCTTGAGTTTAGCTTAGGTGGGGAGGTCGATCCTCTATCACTGCCTTGGTTGGATTCCAAGCTACGCGTACGAGTCAGTTACAGTTGCTCCAGTAGTTGTCCCTGTCATCGGTAGGGAAAGACTCTTCGGCAACGGCAAAAAGATATGAAGCAGCTGCTTCTGTTTCATAGGTGTTTTAGGGTGTCATTGAATTATCCGAAGCCCTTTTCGGCTCTTTGGTGAGGTCGGCACTATATACAAATAGTTGCTTTTGCCCGTGCCCAGAGAATATAACCTAGAACGACTCAAAGTTGAGGAACGACGAAAGATCTACCCCTTCCCTGACGTTCAGCTCTTCGCCAATTCGACTAACGTCTCACCTTGGGTACCCTTCCCTTTTCGTTCAGCTCTTCGCCCCTCTTAAAGATCAAATGGAAGTTGCATATTATTTTTTTTTGCATTTTTGTCAATATATTTCTTGTTAGCAGCCCCTTCTCCACCATAGAACATTTGCTTTCCATCGAAGTGGGCTAAGCTAAGATATAGTTGATAGAAAGGGGATTTCAATGCTGGATCATATTTCATACTATCTGAACACTTTTATAGAACGAAAGTGGCGGATTCCTTCTCTCTTTCATTAGTCTTGGTCGGTCTACTTGATTCCACGACCGATCTAGGCCCAACAAAGGGCTATTTCCTCTACAAGAATTTTAAATTAACGTATGCTTACCAGGTTTAGCTTCAAAAAATGAGTAGCAAACTCAATACCATATTCACCTTATCTGGTAGCGTTCTAAACTCGAACTCCTTCTGGTCGAAGATTTTCTCTGGTTGGCTTTACTTGAAGAACTCTCACCAGCATCCTTCTGAACCTTTCTTACGCTGCTTGTCTCATTCTCTCCCATCTCTGCTTCTGAGTCTTTCTCATGCCTTGGTGGCTTCTTGATTAATCGATCAAGCCGGCTGAGTGGTCATTTCAGTCTGCATCTCATCACTGATCACAGGACTCTTCCTAGCCTGCCTTCTCTCGTTGACGGATACCTTCTTATTCTAGTTTATCTAATACCTCTCTCTTTGCTTTCTTGCCTTGGCTTTGTCTTTCTGTCCTTAGGTGTGAAGCTAGCGATCTCTAGCTTCTATTTCGCCTGGCTTCAACTCACTCTCAGCAGCAGTCTTCAAGTCTAGGAGACTCCTAAGAACAAGGAATCAAGGGCTCCTGATTCTTCTTATTTTCTACTTTTTTTGGGAATCATAATCCATTTCAGAATCATTGACAACTTTTCGGGCCTTTAAAAAGGAAAAAGGAGATAGCAGAAGAGAGTAGGCAAAGAAAAGAAGATGATGATTCTTGCAGCCTCATCTACGAATATAACATTGACTATTGGGATAACTTCATTTATATTGCCTCAGCAGTCTGTCTGTGAACCATTGTCGTAAGGCCTCCAATCAGTAAGAAATACTGTACTGAGCCTACGCAAGGAAGAGATTCTCGTGGACCGCTTGCCCCGGTTTGAACTCATGAGATTGAGAGAGAGCTGGGGAAGGCTGTTTAAGCTTCCGGGTGTCAAATTCCGCTTTCACTAATAGCCTAAGGGGGCGTAGCCTTGATTCTGTCTAGGTACCATGGAAGGAGGGCTAACTAATAGTTTAAGGGCTTTGGGGCATTCCCCAGGGTAATTAGATGTCAGGTCAGCATTGAGCGATGGGACCAAGGAGATGCTATGCTATAGAGGAAGATTCATTTCTGTCCATCTTCCTAGCATTGTCGGCTTAACGACTGCATTCACAGCCTGAACAGACTAGTCTACGCTCAGCCAACATTCCGACCATGTCTTGATACTGACAGTTCAGTGGATGGGATAGTAGAGAGAGAAAGGAAAAGAAGTAGTTCTGAAAGGAGACTCCACCTAGAAAGAACCTCACCTCAATGCGTCACTTCGGCAGCTACGAACTAACACGCTTCAAAAGAGAAGCTACCAGCATTCACCCTGACAGGCTAACCCGAGCGTACCAAGGGACTTACCGACCGACCTCAGCTAAAAGAGATGCGCTTCTCCTTCATGGCAAGAAAAGAGATATCTTTCCTATGCGATTCACTAGGGCTTCACACATACCCCCTAAATAAAAGACACATTTACGGATCTCTTTCTATCTTAACTCATCTATAGGGCAGGTTCACGCCTCACAAGAGAGAGATGCGAGTGCGCTAGTTGGTCTTACAGACAGGGGCGAAAACAAGAGAGGAAAATAGGCGAGGATCCATTTAGTTGGGAAAGTCATACTTGAAGAAGAAGGGCACAGACCTTTCACCACATTATTTGGAAATGACTCTTTCACGCAGACCTTTTGAAATGCTAGAAAAACGAACAAGAAGAAATTTCGAATCCTCGTCTCTTCTCTGCGAGCTATCCCGATTTTTCCAGCGGAGTAACGGCTCTATCGACAACAATCCCTGTCTATGGATGTCTTTTTCGGCCTGTTTTCTGCGTTCTTTCTCAAAGAAATGACGTACGTATAGGAAAAGAAGGTCCTAGTGGCCTTCCTACTATTAAAAGGAAGAGCCAATATTTCTGTTGCCAGTCAGCCTGCACTATAAATATTGGCTAGCTCAGATAACCAAACTTCCGGGTTAGTTAAGTCCGGATTGTTGCCAGATGCAAGTCTTTCTTTAGCTATATCCTTCGCTGATCAACAAGGTTCATGTCGCTTACTTATGCTTCCGCTCTATCCAAGTCAAGCCAGATTGTCTGGTTCCACCATAAAGGAAAAGAGAAGATGCTTCTACGGTACTTCATCAAAGATAGCGACTAACATTTAGAGAGCGTCTGTCTCAGGTAATCGTTTCGCTTTACCAGGAAGTACCATAAAATATTTGAGTTGTGTTAGCTCTTGAGAAAAGAAAGTTTAGTAAAAGGCCGGCTAGCCTTGCTCTTTAGTTGATGGGAAAAACCCGGGCGAGCTGACCGGTTAAGCAGAAACCGTAGACTTCCATGAGGAACCCACCTCCCATCAGACAGATAAGGAAGAGACAGGTACGAGTCCAGCTAAACCAGGATCGCAACTTCGAACTGCAAGCATTTCTTCCTCTTCAATGGAAAGTGAATGCCCTTCACTTGAAGCTATCATCAAAGTCTGATTCCAGCTATTAGTAATCAATTCCGCTTTCTTTGGAACTCGATTTCGAACCTTTTTCAAATCCTGTGATAAAATCCATCAATTCGCGCCAGGAATCATCATTTCGAGCAAAATTCCCGTTCTAGTGGAACTGTCTCAACCTAAAAGAGACTTGGTTGGTGCAAAAAAGGAGTTGTATCCATTGAAAGGCAAGATCAAAAAAATCTTATTTAGGGCTCGACCCGGGGTCTTGGAACTGACTAAGGCCATAAACTAGAAGTATGGTCTCCGATAAGGCAGAACAAAGAATATTATCCAATATGAACTCCGATTGCAGTGAGAGAGGGGAAGCCTAGCTACTTTCTTTATCGGTGACTAAACTCAGAAAAGAAAACTTTCGCTAGCAATTCTTTTTCACAGCTTCATAGCCTCTCTTTTCTCTAGCCTGGATCCGGCACTCCTAAAGCAGTTAACCAGATGTGGGATCTTTCCCAATATCCTCTACGCCTACAACTCTTCCGAATCCAAGACTTGGTTCAAAAACTGAACGAGAAGAGCAAGCCCTTTCCTCAACCATTTCTTCACCCATTCTCCGAGCAGGAGAACATGAAGCTTCTTTCTTTTTTTGCTCTTTTGATTGAGTTCACGAAGGCTTTCTTGAAAAGACTGTTTTTTTCAATTGAAGGAAAGTCCAAACTAGCCACCTTCTAGGAAGACCAGGAGGTCTCTCCCAAGAGGTATCTACAGTTCTATCGGCATTTCTCAATACAACACCTATAGAGGAGAGGGGAGAAGGAAGACAACTTAGGAGAATGAAAGGACAGCGGAAGATGAAGCGATAGGAGATTCTTTTTCACCAGATGAATGGAGTGCTTTGGGGGCACTTATTCCCAAGTCGGAAGACGATTGAGTCAGACCGGGCTCACTTTTCTAGTTAGTTCTAGACAAAGACTTCAGTGAAGGAACGTTCTTTGTTTAAGCTATTACTCAGACTCCTTTTCGTACTCTTGGCAGTGGAAGAAAGATCAACGAAGAAGTCTCCAATTCTGAGTCTTCGTTGCATATGGCAGGCTACGGGTCCGGTCTCATGTGGTACCAATCTATAGGTCAGGGGGGAGGAGACCTCCGAGGGAGCGGTAGAGCTGTCTTGCTTCAATCGGGAAATGTACCATCATGCGGTGGAATGCTTAGGGTTTCAGATTCAAGCAAGCTCCTTGCTACACGATTAGTCAAGCGTTGCGTTGAGAGATGAATTCTCCGAAAGAGACCTATCTTTGTTTAAATATGTCCATCGATCGAGAGAATGCTCTATTGGCGAAACCTTCAGATTCACTTTCAAAGTCAAGTCTTTCCTTAAGAACTGGTCGATCTCCGTTATGCGATGCGCCCATACCTGGTAAGGAGACTGGCTATAGAAGAGGAGGGAGGGGCCCCATCTACGTGACTTATTCTTTTTTTGCTGCATCAACCTTCCGGGCGAAGGTTCCACTACTGGATAAACAACTCGGCAATGTGGCTCTTCAATAAGCTGTGCCTGGGATCAACTGAATATGGATCTTCGAGTTAGGGCTATGGACCTGGACCTTCATAAAGGAAGATGTTGTACGTAGTCCTACCGTGACCAAGCTCTTCTCTTTCTTTTGCAAGGCCCTAAGGGTTGACTGGCGATTGAATGAGTTGGTTTCCCAATTGGTAGGGTTTCGGCTTGAGGACAAGTAGCTGACTAGAGCTATGAAGACTCTGCCGCCTTCCTAGCTCTAGTTGGCTCTCAAGCTCTAAGTCTGACAAGGGCTTGCTAGGTGTGCTTCTCTTGCTTGAGCTTCGGTATTCGCTTTCGTAGCTCGAGTTGGTTGGTGGAGAAGAGAATATCCGAAGCGGTAAGAGGGCTGGCGTACAAGAAAGACTTGATTTTCCGGTTTAGGGCCTGTGACAGCGGGAAGTATTACTTGAAAGTCAAGCTCTTTCGACGCTTTTAAGTATAATACTCCTTAGGTAGGCACTCGTCAGCTAGGTTCAATTCCATCTTCCTTTCTGCTCTTGTTCTCTTTCCGATTTTGAGTCCTTCGGACTTGCTCAAGCTCGGAGCCTATCTATGGTTTTCAAGCAACTCCTTTACGAAAGTTTTTTCTCATCGAATCCACGAGTGGTTTTGATTCTTCACCGAAGCTAGAGGAGTCCGAGAAAGAGCCGATTTACGAAGATCAAACTCTTTCCTTGTTAAAGCAATCTCGCCTATCGTATGTTGGTAAGGCTCAACAAAATAGAAAGATACTTGTTCTTTACGCAATTAAGATAAAGCAAGCCGTCTGCTCTTTTTTTCTGTTTTTTTCGAGGGCTATGCAGATCCTCAGGATTCTTGTGACCGACCTGCCTCGGTTCATCTGCTCTGAAAGAATGACTTCACCTTCTATAAAAAAAGGGCAAGAGAAAGCCTTTATCGAGGACAGAAAGTGAATGCGATCCTTGGTCTAGTATAACTCATTTAGACATATGCGCGATATGGGGGTTCGCACACTATCAAGTCAACACAAGAGAATGAAAGAAAAAGCATCCTTCCCTGCTCCTCAAAATAGAGAAAAGTGTTTGTGAACTGTCACAAAGTAAGGTTGAGAGTCGAATAGTTGGGCTTCCCCTTCTACGCTACGGTCACGTTCCTTCCTGTCGCTCTCTCCTTTTGTGTCTTTCGCAAAGCGCCGGTCCAAGGGACGTATAACCAACGAATAAATAAGTAAGAAACTACGAAGGTACGTACTCAAGCAAGCGAGAAAGGCATTAGACTTTTGTGTTCCTTTATGCCAGGATCCCTTTTGATGCCCAGGGTTGTTGGAGTCAATCTCCAGCTTTGTTGTTGCCCTTATTATTTACATTTCACCAATGAAAGATAAAGGAATCAGGGCAAGGCAAGCGGACTGCTCTATAAACCTAATGAATGGAAAAAGCGTAGTCTAGATCCTTTCATGATTGCTCTAACAAGTCATACGTCTCCTAGTTGTACCGGTTTTCGACATCCCTTTTTTATAGGTTGGGTAGCTATAGTTGAGTTGGGCTGGCTTCACCTGGACATGGGAGACTGTTGTAGGAGGCAATGCTTTGGTCTGAAGGGCTCAACGGCATGCCTCCTTCCTTTACTTTGTGATGGAACAATGGAATAGAGTTTTGGCTACTTACTGGTGTAGGAACCAGCCCAATGAAATGGGCTGCCACTACGTGTGTATAGATAGAAACTAAAAGCTAGATTAACCGGTCGATACATCCGGAGGCTATCTTTCCACTTCTCTTGTTGAGCATGCCCCGGGACAAAAACAATCCCATGTATACCGCCGCTAAAGAATCGTTCTTTCCTATGAGTTGCGGGATCGGGGGTTGATTGACCTTATTGGATTCACTTCGATAGGAAAGGTGGGAACCGGATCGAAAGCCGGGACTTGCATACTTCAATAGGAAACGAATAAAAGAGTTTTTATAAGGACTACTTGACAATAAGTATCCTTAGCCGAGCCGCTTCGATGAACAGACATCTTTCCAAACACTGCTACATGCGTACTACTTTCTTTCCTTTCTGCTAGACTCAAAGAATGAATGGTTCCAACCCAGTGACAGCGGAAGCTGATTCGTTTGCTTGTTCTGTTCCGCCGGGCTAGTTGTCTTTCCTCTGGCTTACGTAGTTTGCGCAGTTACGTTCCTTCAGTGGTCCGGACCTGGCCTCGCCTCTCTGATTGGAATTGAGGGCTGGCCTCTTTGACTCGGGCAGGGGAGAGCGCGAGCTGAAACCACTCTTTCGAAGGCATTGCACTTTCACCATACGACAATGGTTCTAGACCCGTAACCCCATACCCTCGACTCATCGGGTCTTAGTCTTTCAATCAAGGAAAAAAAAAAATTCTTTGAAAAAAATTAAGAAAATAGAAGAAAAAAGCAAATCGAACTTACCACAGTGTCTTCGACAAATCGTTGTCTCAGTCTCTGGTCCTGTGGGTTAGTCACCTTAGTCCAGTGTATCAGAAAGCACATCTCTCTTTCCGAGACATAAGGAGTTAGACTCAGCCTTGATATATGAGCGCATAAAAACGAATCTCGTTCAACCCCGCTCCTCGGCCTTCTTTAACGCCTTGTGAATCCCATCAAATCAGGAACCAAACCCCAGTTTTCAGGCTCTCATGAAGCCTTAGGGCGAAAGAAATTATTCCGGAACTTCGCTCACTTCCTAAATGGAGACTGAGGCGCATTCGCAACAATACATCTATGACTAGAGAATTAGCGAAGAATAGATCTAGCTTAACCAAACTATTAACACTTCCAATACCCATACCATCAACTCAAAGGAAAACCAGATCGAAATCAAATTCTGGGCAGGAGCTGCAACTAAAACTATAACCAGAAAGACAACTATACTGGCACGCGTACGTATACTGCCCCTGTCTGACCTCCTCCTCCGGTCTAAGAACAAGAGAGCTAACACGTACGTACAATAAGATAATTCGACTTTCGCTAGGGCGCCGTCCTCCTCTACCAGCAGCAGACTCTGTCTTAGTGCTTCCCTTCGGCTAAGGAAGAAGAGTCCTAACACCTTCTAAAAAGAATCTTGATTATCCCTACGGGCAACGCAGCAGACAGTTCCTTTAGTGCATTAGACCTGGAAAACTCGACCGGAGGTGCTTTCATGAGTCTTTGGTAGTAGTTGCTGCTTGCAACTTTCAGTTGAAGGTCTCGTAAGACCTCCAGGTGCTCTTCTAAAGTCTCGTCATCAAAATGAATGAAAACCATTTGTGTCATACGATAGAAGTCCTGTGGGTCTTCGACCTTTGGACGCTTATTGATTTCAGACAAGTAGATGGCTTTGATCCATCTTTCTATCCATTTGAAGAATTTCTTCACTCGGATGCTCTCACAGCGATGCTGAAAAGGTCATCTCTACTCTGGCTCAACACTCCCCTGACTTACGCGAAAGAATCATCCTCAGAAAACTAGCATCCCGGATGGTTGAGCTCAAGGAAAGCACCCTGAGAGCAAGAAGTTCGATCAATTCTGCCCTCAAAAAGAGTGAGAGATGGATAGACCACACCTGTGACGGCTGGTTAAAACCAAGAAAGAATTACCTGAGACTCCACCAAGCTTGCGCCCAGAGGGGTTCAAGTATAGGTACCTTGAAGTCGACTCCCTTCAACGTTACCATATCATAAATCTTCCACATTTAAACCAACTGAGGGTCAGTCCGTCTGATATTCCAATGGGAGCATCAAAGAAATCCTCGATCCGGACATCAGGTGACAAAGCTAAACTATAATACCAATGGCAGTACTTAAGCCAATCCCTTACCCATAAACGAAGAAGTGACCACTCGAGACAATCTTGGACTTTCTCAGTGACAAAGAACTCGTCTGGGGTAAGACGTAGATCCCGAGGCTTCATTTCGTTACGAAGAACTGAAATGATATGACCTCGTAGATACGGGAAGACCACGACCTAACCAAAGCTCCTAGCGTTAGCGAGAAAACTACCTATTTCAAGGTAGGACCCATTTTTTGGTTTTTGTATCATGGACGAAAAATTCCACCAGGTCCCCTTCCGGGGATTCTTTTCCACTCGATTCGATCTTAGCCATAGTAATTCCGCTGTCTTTGCCCCACTCCTCTTGCTGTCTGAGACCAACCCCTAGAGGAGGACCCGGGAAGGAATTATCCTAAGAAAACTCCGGTTTAACAACTAAGTACGCTAAGGTTGGGGAAGAAAGGACATCTACACAAAAGAAGTGAGCAGCATAGCGATCCCTCTCTGAAGGTGGTGGGAGGAGAGTGAGAGTCTCAACCATACCTTCATCGTCCTAATCCCGAAAGTTAACGCACCCCATTTGGCCAGTTCTGACCCACTGTCCTGTGTAACGTGGCATACAAGGTGAAAACTAAAGTCATAGCTAATAGGCTCAGAAAAATCATGCCTAACTACACCCCACCCAATCGCCCTCCATCCTTTATGCTGCATCATTGCATCTAGATGAAATGCTAGCTCGATAGCTAAACAGTGGCTTTCTCTTTGATACCGATACGCTTTCGTTTGCTAGCTCTCCTTTTGATGCTTCATTTAATGAAACTAACTCCATTATTTGTTCTGCATATTCCTATTGAGTTAGTTGGTCTTGCTTTGCTCTTCTGATTGAAGGCACTACGAATGAATAAGGGGCGTAGCGTACTTCATGGCCCTTGGGTATAAGGCCTTTTTCCTGTGTTGCTTTTGAAATGCCCACATTCTGACAGAATGTTGTGCCCTGTCTCTCTTTTATGGGGCTTGTCTTCCGCGAATGTCTAGTAAGCATCTATCCTTCTCTAACCCCTCGGAAAAGAAGAGAAGGAGAATTGCTTTATCCCGTCCCCCATATTCCCTTCGTTCTCCTGTTGTATGGATGTCTCTTTTCTCTCCTTAGTCTATCTGCTGCTGTCGCATTCTTGTCCCTTTCGCTATGGTCTTAGCCTTTCATTCAGGCTTTTCCTTATGTATGGGTTGCTCCTTGAGTTCAATGTTTTCGAACAGCACCTAACCACGGCGAAAAAAAAGAAAATCAAAGACCAAATGCTTTATAAAATGATTGAAGTAGTTCCATTATCTTATTACAAATATGTTCTTTGAGTGTGTCAAAACAAAGATCTGAAAGCTTCTCTTCCCTGAGCGTTCACTTTCACACTGAAGCTTGAAAGCGGATTGCTCTTTCGCTTGCTTCTTTGCTTGCCTGGTATGTCCTTTTAGAGAACTCCAGTTATATGCCTTGTCTTTTTCCTGGAATTCAATACCAGTGGAAAGACTGGTTATGTTTTTTTCCGGTTTGGAGCCAGCGTCGAATGACATAGGATCCGTTTCTGATCTGAAGTGAAGGGAGTCTCCCGTGGCTAGTTACCGTACTGGCATTCATATGGTCTGACTTCCACAATCACAGCCAGCCGTCTTGTCTCCAAGTCGAAGCATGTTCCCTATCCCCTATCCCATTCATTGTCGTAGTTCTGATGAACAGGTGCCTTCTGAGCGATTTGGTCGGATAAAGGTTTGCCTAACCCATTTCAGTTCATTTCGAGGAACCCACCTCCTTTTCTTAGACGGAAGCCTGAGAGTAGAAAGCTCAGCTCGAAAGCTAGTCTCCGCCTCCGCCCCCATGACGTCAGTCTGGACAGCCTTTTCTCATCTCGGTGAGCCCTGCCCCTTAGAAATGATAGAGGTCATGATAACAGTTGACGAGTGAGGCGAGGGGCGAAGAGCTGAGCCGAAAAGGCGAAGGATTATCATATAACGTGAGACGATAGTCGACTGGCGAAGAGCTGAGCCGATGAAAGGAGGCGAAGGGTACCCACTGGATATAGATAGGTGAGACGATAGTCGATTGGCGAAGAGCTTTTAGTAAGGGAAGGGAAGACCCGTAGCTTCATGCAACCAATGACACTAGGAGGCCAATGAGACAAGGAGGAGAAAACAAACCAGGTGCGGAGAGGGCACTACCAACAGGAATAGCTGGTGCGAGTCCGGGTAGCTGATTCGCTGGTGAAGTTAGGCTTGATTGAGAGACCACAGACATTAGAGCAGCGTAGTTAGTTGCTTATTCTCGAACTATACTGACTAGGCTAGGTCTCACGCTAACGCAAGCAGGGCTACTCTCATTATTCAATGATGCCAGGCAGGTAGGATAGGGCGATCAAGAGGCCTAGGTCTCACCCGACAAGAGTGCTTTAGGAGGGCCTATCTTATAGCAGATATTGATAGGATAAGAGCTCAGAGGTGCGTAGCGTGAACCAATCCTCATTGTGAACCAATCCCGGTACCCATCAGAGGGAAAGATCAATTACCCGGTACCAGCCTATGCGAACTGGTAGGCTAGTCAGGGGCTCAGAAGGTTAGGTCCTAGGTCCTACCCACTACGCAGTGCCAGTAAGAGAAGAGGGATGGGCTCAAAAGGAAGGTAGGATACTGGAGGGAGTGGCTTTCTATCTATATGAAGAACTGATGCCGTCTTCAGCCGTTGCCTTAGCCGGGGCTTCATTAGTCTTGGGTTGAGGTCGAGCCTATCTTCCATGGTCGAGTCTCCTCAGCTGATCTTCTTTGGTCAATTGGATTCAGGAGTTATCAGTCCCGTAGCCTGGGAGTCTAGTTGAGGGAGTTCACCTCTTATGAGTGTGAGTCCTCTTGCGCTTCGCAACACTTGTATCCGACAACAGGGTGCCTAGGATCTCAGATCAGCCCTCAGCCTGCCCTAACGAATGAAGAAACTGAGCATGCGATCGTTTTAAAGGAGGAGATGGCTGGTCGAATAAGAGGGGTGCGAGCCGAGCCTTTCTTATCTCCCTTTGGCCCACCTTAATGCTCTCTTGGCATGATCTTCTTACCACAGCTATTGAGCGAGAGCCAACACAGCTATTGATTGATCGAGAGCCGAAGGATAAGGGGCAGAGAAGGAGGAGAGACCTGCGAGTAGAAAATGAAGGTTGTAGGGATGCTACTGGGGATCTCTTCTTTATATTATATAGAAGGGACGGTACTACTTATGCAGGACATTTGATAGAGAAGGGTACCCAAGGTGAGACGATAGTCGAATTGGCGGAGAGCTGAACGTAAGGGAAGGGGCGGGCGAGTCAGCGAGAGTAGCCATGCCTAGCAGACCTTATGATAAACAGTGAGAGACCAATTGAGAGAGGTGGGTGAGAGGAACAGGGATAGGACTAAAGAGAGGACTGGTACTAGAGGGGAAGAAAGAACTCTAAGTGAGACCACCATTGATTGGCCCATGTGAGAGCCGACCTTAGAAAGACATGATGAAGGGGCCAAGCATACTGAAACAGGACTGGGGCACGAATCCTCCAGGGGATAAAGAAAGAACACAACACTCCGATCGACAATTTGATTATATAATTGATACACAACAGTAGTGGGAGCTTACGCATTCTGCAACGCTAGTCAGTATCTTGGAGCTCATGGGATTACAGCTATTTATTATGACAGTAGTCAATTTACCTTATCAAGGTCTACTAAGGGAGTGAGAGGCGGGTTCATCCCCAGGAAGCCTAAGCCTCAGAAGAGAGAGAGTGTTCCACGAGACCAGCTCAGCTCGATAGGATGTGCAGTGGACCGAGAGAAGGACTTCATGATATCAGAACCCCGCAATGCCCAGACAAGTAGAGCAAGCGGAATGCTGTACACTGAATATGAGAGCTGTGAGGTATACTGAATATGATAAGAATAAAGGAGCTGCCTTCCAAGAAGAGAACCGGTATTAGAACAGAGTGATCAGGAGTTAAGAAGGGAGTGAAGAAGGGGCCTGGGGCGAGGGTGAACTGGTCGGAACCTCCTAGTGGTGGAGTAGAGATTGCGAGTCAGCTAAGGATTGCATGAGTGACGGGGCCAGGGGTGAGTGCCTAGTTAGCACAGGGCACATTCTATGAAACTATCTAGCTTTCGATCGAGCCCTTGCAAAGAGTATATCATTCCTTTGCCTATAGGGCTCTACTATTATTTATGAGTCTAACGAGGGATCGCCGTAATTTAGGGAGTGAGAGAGATGCTGAGCTATGAGCAAGTTAAACGAGAGGATAGATAGCTGGTTTTTGGTCCCGAGCGGGGGCCCCCCATTGCGGGAGGGTCGCACGGGTAACGACATAGTCATTCCAGTCAAGAGTTCTGCGTCTACGCTCTCTCTCCGTCACTCTCTCTACCCTTCCCTTCCGTTCAGCTCTTCGCCCCTTCCCGGGCTCCGAGTTCCGGCTAATGGGGAAGAAGGGTCTTTATGTATCTTGTCCCGACACCTGCTTCTTATAGTAAATAGTATAGTCATTCAAATAGTAATTGAAATAGTCATTTAGTAAATAGTCATTGGTTTCCTTAGTTCCTATCCCGGTTGGGTGAGCCCTCAGCTATTCTTTATTTGTCTTCGTCCCTATTAGTCTTTCCATTCAAAAAGAAACTTAGGAGACGAGGATGCGAGATGCACTTAGATAATATTCTTTGATTCATATTTGATTCATATTCTTAAGGTGCACTTGAAAGTGATCCAGTACGGATCCAGTACCTTTATTCAGCCCTTGAAAGTGATTCAGTACCTTTTCTCTTTTGTTCGCGAGAGGGACAAAAGTGCTCGACTGAAGCCGAACGAAGTGAGTTAGACGAACGTACGAGTTCATATTAGTATCATATGAACAACCTTGCGAAGCGACTACAGAGTCAGAGACCGTCAGGGGCAACTCTTCAAAGCAAGAAATTGATGCTCATATAGCTTCCATTTTGATGCTCACCATGGGCAAAAGTAGTTCCCCTACACGATGGTCTTCTTTTTTGCGAAAAGTTGATCTCCCTTATATTCCTAAATTGATTGATTAAAAAAGTCGAGTCATGAGAGTGAATGGCCCTAGCCATTCACGACTGATCTTAATTATTTGAAAAGTCGAGTCAAA
>JBBMJZ010396648.1:0-13849 GCA_037833815.1 Zingiber zerumbet
CTCTCCCATTACACTATCTCTCCTCATTTTTCTCTCATCACACTTTTTCTCTTTTCATTTTTCTTATGACACTTTTTCTCTCGTGAAGCTTTCTCTCTCCTCAATATCTTCTCATTTTCTCTCATCACACTTTCCTTCTCATCATACTTTTTCCTCCTCAATCTCTCCTATCACTCTCTCTCACCACAGTTTCACTCTCTTCATTTTTTTCAATCATATTTTCTCTTTCATCACATATTCGCTCTCATCATATTTTTCTCTCACATCTAATTTTTTCTCTAATTTTCCTCTATAGGTAAAAAAAAATAGATTTATTCTGATTGAAAATATTCAACTAACCAAACATTATTTTTAAGAATGATATACAAACTCATACTCATTCTCATTCCATAATACTATGATATCTATTCCAATTCCAATACCTATGAGTGGACCAAACGCCATCTAAATTACTAAATACAATATTATAATTTTTATTATTCAGTCATTAAGTACTCCAAAGCCACAAATACATATTGAAATATCTATGCCATAGAGCCACTACTGTGACTGAAGCCAGAAAGAAGAAATATATTGCGATATATGATCATCTCATCTTTAGTCTCAGTCAGTATCACTTCCATTTCTTAAACTTGCCTCCATACATGCCGTGCTTGTGCTTTCCGAACTTGCCATGCTTAAACTTGCCGTAGTGGCCACCAGGCATATGCCCCGCGTATGCTCCATAGCCATGGCCACCATGGTGAGAACCATGAGCTATGCGGTGAACTCCATAAGCAGCGGCGGCGGTGGCTAACGCTGCCCCCACACGAGATCCATGTCCTGGCAATTGATATGTATTAGTTTAAGACTGAAGCAGTACTGTCAAATAAAAAACATCTGTGACATCGGTCATGAAAGTACTAACAATGAGATCTTCTAGATTGTGGTAAAAAGTTTTCATGGAAGTTCTGTTTTTTGATTACCTTGGTGCGATGGTGGATAGGAAGTAGGAGGATAATGCGAGGACGGGTATGCGGCAGGAGGGTATGATGGTGCTGGAGGGTAGTATCCATGGCCGTTATGGTTATAACAATTTCCGGTCGCCGGAGGATATCCATAGCCTGAATAAGAACCCCAGCCATTCAATCCTTTGCTGATGCTTTCCTTCCCCATCTCGTCTTTTCCTCAAATTTCTGTTCAGATAAGAGAGACATTAGAAGAGCAAGCATTTACTCGGTTTGATATTGACAAAAGAAAAAAAAAAAAAAAAAAAGAATAAGGAAGAGGAATTAACGATCGGTAGTGATACAGCAGATAGAAAATTTTGTAGTGCTTATGAAGGAATGCATACTCCTGCATGTATTTATAAGTACCAAGAGAGAAGCATCAACCATGGATTCTTGAGATAATACTAAAAAATTGTAATTCGACATGCAATTCTACCCGTAAGCATAATTCTGTCTTATTCAAACAACTCAAAGTATTTCCCTTTGGCGTCCTATTCACGCAAGGAATAAGCACAATAAAAGCACTTTGATATATAAAATTATATTTTGGAATTACACTTTAAACATTTTCTCAGGCCGACAAGAAACTACATGATTTGAAGCAGCAGCCCTTGTATTTTTCACACAGTAGATGCACTAGGAGAAACCATTTTGTTGTTTAGTCCAAGATGAAAGAATCAAAAAATAAAAGATATAGTAGTTGTAAAGGACGTACCTGCGTTAGTGAATTTCCTACTGGAATAATCAAAGTGATAATCAAGACTAATCAGCATCAGTTCCAATTACACTATGAAATAAACTACTAGAAGATTAATATGGACGACAACATACAAGTTGCTGACTTCTTTTCCGCTCACAATTTGGGAGAAAGGAATCTGGGGTTTGAAAAAAAAAAGTAGATGAGGTTTTATTTCTCTGCAAAGAATCGGCATCACCGATTTTACATGCATGACCACAACTCAAATCTGCAACAATTTTAAAGCAAGAAACAATTTTCGCCAAGAAAATGCTCTTGGTTACAAAGCTAGCCAACGGAATTCACTAACAAAAGCTCTTCCAGTGAGCCAGCAGAGGAAAAGGAATAAGGCAAACCAAAGGCATTCTCCAAACAAGAAAATATATGTTTGACGAGCCTCTTCACATCGTAAGGGGAGTAGTTGTACTACTTTGCAACTAGCAATGAGTTACTCTTCTGATTGCTGAAGCTGTTTAAACCTGTCCGAGATAATTCAACAAAAAGTTGATTCAGTATAAGACAGATGTGAGCAGTTTTTTATCTAAAAAGTAGTTTACACTTTACACAACTTAAGCAACTTACCGGCGTCCAACTCTAAGCTTCATGTTTTGTTTCTGAAACACCGGTTGTATGCGTTCAAAGAATGATGGCTTTTTAGGCTTGGCACCAAAAAGGAAAACGCGCAAGGGTACTCTAGTCCTTGGAGGACTATCCAAGTGATCATGAGGGCTGCCTGGAGGAAAAGGTTCAAAATTTTCACACAATATAGACAACTGATCCTCAATTTCAGCTTGATGCTTCTTGACTTGGTCTTGCCCCAACTGCAGTTCACCAATCGCTTTAGTGTTCTCCTGTTTCATATTCATTACCTCGCCATGAAACTTTGCAGCTTCATAAGAAGGGAACAAAACTTCCACAGATTCCATTTTTGTATTCATAGCAGTGGATATCTCCTCTTGCAATTCAGAAAGACTTGAGATCCTACTTTGCAGCTCACCTCTCAACAATGCACTCTCTTCCAACCATACACCAAGTTCCATTTTCAATTCTCTCAGTCTTGTGGCTACTGGTGATGACTCAGATTTCCTATCCTGATTGGCTGAAGGGCTATCCTCATCTGATGCCTTTTTATTCAGCTTACTGAAATCATTTTGTAGGTCGTCGTATTTGGATTTCAACTCCTGCATGTGATGAAATGATGTACTGAATCTTAGCCAAAATTCAAAATTTCTCTCGATCAGAGTATCAATATCCCTTCTGAACTTTTCTGCGATAGGTGAAATACTATCCTGCTCATTTATGTGATCATCATCAATGGTCTCAGTAAGGCCCTTTTCGATAGACACAGCAATTGAGTCACTTTTATTTGATGATGGGTTTGGCACATCAGCTGTGTCAGAATCTTGAGATTTATAGTTCTGTAGGCACATTGAAGAGTCAGATGTGTTTTCAACCTTTTGTTGGTCATGCCACGAGTTTAATGTAAGAACAGAACTTGTCTTTGGAGAGGCCAACTTTTGACGCAGCATCTGTATCTCCTCATCTTTCACAACAATGACGTTCTTCAGTTCTGCTATCAAAGAAGTCATTGTATATTGAATATGTTGGTCATTTTTTTCCTCCATTTCAGAGAGTCTTTTCTTCATCTCTTCGTTATTTGTTAATACTGGTGTGTACTCCACCTGCAAAATCCCTTCATTACTGTCTAAACCACTAGGACTGTTATGACAAAAGGTAGGAGTGTGATCTTTTCCATCAAGCAAACTTTCTGAACTGATAATTAGATGCATGCTAGAATTGATTTGTGATGACCCCAATCCGTTAATTTCCAGTGCTTCAGTTGCTACGTCAGTCTTTTCTAAAGCACCCTTCAGTTGAGAACCTGCTTCAGTTTGGGAAGCATCTTCCTGACAGTTTCCATGTTCTTGAGTTGCATGAATTTCCTCTTTCAAATCGTCATTAATGACATCAATTTCAATTATTTCATTACCTTGAAACAGTTGCTCTGGTTCAGTGTTAAGTGTTGAAGATTCATCCTCTATGAATGCATCTTGAGTCCAACCATCTTCTGTAGCTTTAAAAGACCGCAGCTTCTCTGAAATATTGCTGAGATTGTGACAGGTTTCTACAAAGTTTTCTCTGAAACCGAATTCTTCATCATGGATAATTTTCTCAATCGCTTGAACTTTGGTTAACTCTTCTTCAGCTTCCTTCAGCCTTTTAGACAATGCATCTGAGTCATTGATGAGAGTCATTTTCTCCTCTTCCAATTTCTTAAGGGATCTATCAAGATCATTGTTTTCCGAAGTCAATTGATTAATTTGCGCAGACTGTGATGAAACAGTCGTTTCCAATGTGAAAACTCTATTAGCAAGCTCATTAATCTTTTCAGCAATTTCAATCACAGAACTTTCAGGAATCGTCTCAAAATGCATCTTAGTTTTCTCACAGATGGACTGTAAGTCAAGCCTTGCCTTGTTTAAAGCATCATCCTCAATTTTCTCAGAAGAAAAGTTCATCTGTGTGGCTTTGCCGGACATCTCTGCATTTTCCACCTCCAGTTGGCCATTCTCACTTTTGAGAATCTTCAGCTTTTCATTAGCAACCTTAATTCTTTCAGACTCTACTTTCACTTGCTCCAGGGATTTCCTTCTCTGTTCCTGCAATTTAACCATGGCATCCTCACAAGATTTAAGAGCCGTAGCTGTCATTAAAGAACGTGCCTCAGTGTCCTCAATGATTGCACTGGTACTGAACTCATCTTGCAACTGGGAAACTTTTTCTTGCACATCCATGATTTTCTTTTCAATGTCCCAATATTTGGCTATCCCACTTTCATATGAACTCTTGATGAATTCTTTTTCAGTTTGTAGAACCAATATTTCTTTCTGGAGCTTACCTATTTCCTCTCGGGCCTTTTCTTCACTTATCTGAGGCACATCAGTCTTTTTCTGTTGCTTCTTTATGGATGATTCACTTTCTCTTCTTTTGTTCATTAGTCCTTCTACTAGAGGTTTGTTAATTTTACTTGGATCAATAGGTATAATTGCTTTCGGAAGATTATCATCCTCCTCAAGCATGGCATACTGGACTTGATCGGGGCAAGCAGTTGCTATAGTGTGGTTGGCCTTGTGCAATTCTCCAGATATGTGATCATACCTTTCGGCCAAAGCTCTGTAAGCCCTGTATGCATCTTGGACAAAACCTATCAACTCCGGTCTCCTTTTAAAGTACAATTCTGCTCTCTTAGCAAAGGAATCGGCATCTGCTTCAATGAGCTTGAGCATTTTTTTCACCATGTCCTCCATTTCTGCATTAGTTTATTTGTAAGAAAAATGAAGAAGTAGGATGACAGATTGGTCACATATTTATTAACATATAAAGTAGGCACAAAAACAGACTGTTCAGAACAAAAATGTTTGCGAGCACTAATTTAGTTACAGAGAGATGAATTGTGGAGATCTCCGTGAATAAATAAGCACTAAGACTCTCATACTGATAGTTCATCATACTGATTGTTCCAATGAAATAATTATCTGAACTGAATTGTTACTTCTTGTAAAAATACTTTCACGAAGCAGTAGCAAAATGATGTTCTATGTATTGCTAATCTCCCAAATGTCAGCAAGACAATCAGTATCAATTGAAAAAAAAAAAACATGTTTATTGATCTTTTATTTGGGTAATGTTTTAAGTAAACTTGTCGATTGTTCATTCAAAATTGAATCGTTGACTAAAAAAATGAAATTGAAAACCCTACTAAAAATCTTCGGACGCGTCCCATAATTTGTCCGATGCAGTAAAAAAAAATAAAAACAAGCATAAATATCATAAAATCTGAACTTTCCGGGGGGGAAAAAAAAAGGAGCAATAAAGCATAGCGCGTCGGTCCACGGCAAGAACACAACGAAAAGCAAACAATCAGAGAAAATGGAGCGAGAATCAAAAACTGACCGTGGAGGTTGCTGTCGAGCCATTTCGACTGCTTTGTCCGGATATGACTCGCCCACCACCATGAGTACGCGTTGCTAGCTGCTCTCTGCAGCATCTCTATGTATCTCTTCCTGTCGCTGTATCCCTCTCTGGAAGAGAAAGATACCTAACAGATCAGAGAGAGAGAGAGGAGCGAACAAGGAAGAAGGAGGTGGAAGAAAGGTGGAAGCGTACAGGAGAAGGAAAGGAAGTATTTTCTTTGTGGCAGTAAGAAACGAGGGAGAAAGGAGGAGGGAAGACGGCATCGCGACCCTCGCCATCCTCGCTGTCGCGGGTTAAATAAGGAAAAGAAAGGAGAATGGTCGGCGCAAACGAAGCGCAGTCGGGCCGTCACCGGGTGGCCTGCACGTTGAATCCAGTCACCGTTAAACGACCTCATTTTTTATATCCGATTACATCTAAAAATAATAATAATAAATAATAATAATAATAATTTAATGAGGTATAATTATCAATTTAATTTAATTTAATTTCGTCTTTAAGCTAAATTATTTTTAAAAATTACCAATTTTATAATAAGTATATATGTTTTTCTAGAGAATTTAATATTTAGAATGAAATATTTCCTGTAATATATCTCCACTCGCGTTGCATTATTTTTTTTCTTGTATAAAAATTGAAGAACATAAATAAAGTAACAGTTAGACAAAGCTTTAAATATTGTCCATGAAGAGTAACAACAATCATTTGAGATCATAATTCGTAGGATCGTGATTTTATACAAATTGATTTGAGGTCCAAATTAAATTGGTCAGGACCAGAGTAGAATTAAATTTTTAGGATATGGATCTCTCACAAAAAAAAAAAAAAAATCAGTCCGGTACACGAAGCTCTCCTCATACGAAATTCTAAGGAAGGATTCATTGTACACAATCTCATCCTGTATTTTTGGTCATATGACAACAACTTTACTATTACGCCAAGACTTCTTTTCAATCTCCGGATAAAAAAATAATAATAAATCTTGTTAAAGGCTAACAAATAATCTCCAAAAATATATAGGATTATATCAATTAATTATACAATCTATTTGTAAAAATGATTCCAAACGATCTTGATTGATTTGGTACTTCCAAATCTTAAGATCCTCTAATTTAAATCGTGGGTAGACTCCCTAAATAACGAAGATTCAAATTTCACCCAAACTCCGTAAAATCTTGTAATACTAGACCATAAAAAAAAATTTATAAAACTGAGACAATCACCTCCCGGATTAGTCACGGCGTTATATCAGAATAAAACATTTTTTAAAGAAAGCAAAAAAAAAGACAAAGGATTACAAGTAAACAATAGCTCTATCAAAAGAAACATTGTGTTTTTCAAACTCATTTTTCCTACTAACCAAATATATTGCAAGAAAAATGAAACTGCATCATCTAACTGTAAATTTTACTGCTTTCAGTTTCACTACATCGAAACTTCTGAACATATTCAATCAAAGAGAAACTTGATTTTTAATTAAGGTTTGCATGGTTCTTAAAGATTTTACATGAATAGCTGATCTGCTTTTTCATATTCATATTGAAGATGGCTGACATGTAAAGGTTGATCTTGCCAGACCCATTCTGAAGATGACACAGTTGTTGGCATTTGATCAGCCATCAGTGTACTGATCAGTGAGGCAAATATTCCTTTCAAGTCTTATGGCAGGCAATAGCAAACAGCTCGATGCCTATCCAGTGATAAATTCCAAAATAACTTCGTCCAGGATTTCATTGCCTAGAATTTGCTCCAAGTCTTTCGCAATAACTTCAGTATCATCTTCAACCCTTAACCAACCTGGGTCCAGAATCATTTCATCCAAGTTGTAGTTCAGTTCCTTCCTTTGAATATCTACCATTTGCCACAGACCTTCAGCAAGGCTCTTGTCCTTCCAAGCCGATATAGACTTACTTGATGGCCTGTGGGGGTGCACATTGGTGGAAGGGGCCATCATCCACATTAAACTGGAACTAACAAGATCAAACAACAACTTCCTTTCTGATCTTGACCATGATTCCATAGCACCATATTTTTTTTCAAGTTGGTCATAGACATCTGGACTCACAAGATGATCATGAGAATAGGACGCAGCAGAGAATCCATCTTGTTTACCACCATGAATACCGGACTCGATGAGGATATCAAGCAAGTATGAAAAGTCTCGATCGTCATCATCTGTAAAGTCTTCAAGTTTCTCTACTGGTAGAGCCAATTGATTATCTCCTGCGGGTTCACCGTCTCTCCCTGTGGTGATGTCAAATTCCTCTTCATACCTTTCTGCTGACTCCAGTTTAAGAAGTCTGAGTTGCATTCTCAGCTCTGCAAGAAAGGAAAATTTAGTGTCATATTTCAATGCTGAGAGCTTGAAACAGAACACAAACAGTTTCTTCTCATACCTTGAAGATCAGCACTGATTCTCTCAAAGCATCCAGAAGATAAACTTTCTTCTTCAGATGGAAGCTCCAGGACAGAAATTGGACTTGGCTGTTCACCTTCTTTGGTGCTCAGAACAAGTACTTGGCCACATGTCCCTAGTTGGGGATGCTGAATCAAATCGTCCTGAATCCACGCACAAATGCCCAAGAACATGTTTTTATTACAGAAAAAAATGCAGAATTTTACAAAAAAAAGAAAATGGAACCTAGATAAAGAACAAAAGAAAGAATAACATTAAGATCCCAACATTGTAACTGGAATGGATTTGACCAGACTGGTATGGTATCAAGTCTCTAAATAGTAGGGAACCGTAGCAGATTGTTAATGATAAAAAAAATGTTTGAGTTGCAAGTAGAATAATTGTGAAATTATTTCAGTATAAACTGCTTGCTGTCATGATGATTGTGCCAAAAGAAATAGACAAAATGCTGCAAGATCATATTAAAAGAAGAATCATAGCTCCTTTGATATTACTATCTATAGTAAATGGTTAGATGAAAAGATTATGATATCATGAAACTATAGGATCAGAGAAAAGCACAAACTTATCTCAGAGCAATAGGAAAGCACCTTATCTGTACTATCATTGTTGCAAACAGAAAACTCATCCTGCTCGGGCAGTGACTGTATAAACAACTGCTTCACATTCTCTTGTGTTGTTGCTGAAATGCTTCCATTTTCACAAATAGGAAACAGCAGGGTCTCTGTGGGGTACATAGTTTCAGTTACAGTGTCAGACTGTAAAGGATGTAAAATATCTTCTTCCGAGAGAATTCTGACATGTATGTTGCTCCTCAGTTCTTCCGATTGAACATGAATCTCAAGCTCAGGTAGTTTGTTATCTTCTCCAATAGGCTGTGATTGGTGAGGCTTACTGCTGGAATACCCAGGATTTCTGACAAAAGGCTTCTGCCACATCCGAACATTTGCATCTGTAAAAACATCAGGGCTCATATTTAGTACATCCTTGAGCATGTAACAGGTATTGCCGCCACCTTGTTTTCTGTAGCTTAATTTTGGGCCTTCATAGGCAGTAGAAGAAGCAGGAAGAGACTTGGACCTTAGTAATTTTGAAGATTTCTCATCTACCCATTCATCCTTGCTGTGATTAACTAATGGAGAGTCCCAATACCCAACTACCTCATTTCCAGCAAAATAGTCAGTTGAAACCTTCCTCATATCCAGTGGAATCACATTGGTATCTGATGTCGCTCTATCAGATAATGCAAGCATTTCACCAAGTGTGTTCACACCCCTGGCAGCAATGCCATCTTTACACTGATGAGTCATCTTCCATCTCTCAGACATGCGTTTCCTAGCCTCTCTGCTCACTGATGATTCAGTCGAGTATGAAGATGAAGGGCTGAAGTCGTTACACCACTCATCAGAGCGGGGTGGACACGAGTAATATGATTCAGAATTGTTGAGCATAAAATTATTTAACTTAGTACATGACCTTTCCTTCTGAGCACATGTTTTCAGTTCTGAGTTGATTGCTCTCTTGGAATGACTACCTTCAGTATGCCTCATCTGTCCTGCAATCTCCCGAGCAATTTCTCTGGAGCCCTTAACCTTGTTAGACAAATGTCCAATATTTTGAGTACTATCTCTTCCTTCCTCATACAACTCCTTAATTGCTGAAACTACAGATTTTGTGGGCTTTCTTGAACCAAAGCGTAAGTTTTCACGTGAAAAAGGAACAGGCTCAAACATCTTATGAGTCTTCTCAAGGCTTGGTTTTAGAACTACAATACGAGTAGGATGTACAAGAGCTTCAGTCTTACCCAAGTATGGTGAAGTCGAAGGATATTGTGATGCAGAATTACAGTATCCTTTGATAGGCCTTGGTGGAGATTTCTTGAAAGAAGGAGGTTCTTTGTTTTTGAGAGAGTAACTATTGCATTTTCTCTCCAACTTTGCAGTTCTACTGTTTCTACACCTGCCATCTTTTGAAGACTTCAGCACTGTAATTTGGCTAGAATGTCCAAGATCCACATCTTCTAAATGCTCAGCAAACAAGGAATGTCGATCATGCAGAATTTCCAAGAAAAGGTCTTTGTTGGAATGAAGAATTTCCAATGCATCATCAAATTTTTTAGTGTTGTGAAGTTCTTCATTGGTTGACAGTCGTTTGACATCCATAAACTTCTGCCTTAAGAATTTTTTTTCAGTCTCACTTCCTTTAAAACTTTGTCGTTCCTTTCGAGTTGATTGGTTCTTATGTCCTTTAAATTTTGTTGTCTCCATTACTTCAAAAATATCTTTGAATTCTTGATTATTACAGCTATGTAGGCATGAATGTTCCATCGATTGTACAAATTTTCCATGAGACCCTGTAGAAGAAACTGACTGAAAACTAGTTTCAACATTCTTCCTTTGTTTATCGACTTGTTGAGGTAGTGGAGGTGCAACTGTATCAAGACCCATCAATTTTGCAACTACACTAGGAGAGTGATGCCTACTTTCTTTTTCTATCAACATCTCTTCATCTATTAGTTCTTGAATTGGCTTAGCGATCACTCTCTTAGATGAGCTTTGCTTAAGTTTGAGGGTAAACTACCAAAATAAAACCAATAGAATGTCAGTTAACAAAGGATTTGTACCAAACTCACAGATGAAAATAACAAAAAAAGAAGTTTAAACCATTAAGTCAAACAGAAAATATTGGTTGCTTGTAAAAAATAATACTCAAGTAGCATTTTTTTCACTAACAGAATTGGCAAGAAGCTACCTACAATATCTAGGAATCGTTCAGCAATTAAAAAAAAACAAATCACTTACACATTTTGAATTTTTTTGGTGAAACGTCACAGCTAGCAGAAAAGAAATTTTTAGGAATCCATAGAAATTAGTAGAGCAAACTACTTACAGAATTCTCTTCAAGAGAAGAGGAATTATTGCAATCATAATCTTGCGCCATTCTTGCCACATCTGTTTGTCGCTTAAATTGGTCATGCCCTGCAATAAAAGAACCAATCTAAGATAAGACCCACAAGGCATAATATATGCATAATCTGAAATTCATCTACAAGGTACTATAGAAATTATGGATAAAACAGTACAAATAGACAACTGAAAAGCAAGACGGACTTTTAGAAACTTGGTTAAATTAGTTCACAAATTACATGGGTATACGTTAATCACATCTCCATAATTTGGTGAAAAAGACTTGCAAAATATAGAACAAGATATTTTACCAAAATATCTTATTTACTTGCACATAGTTGTATATGCTACCAAATAAGTTTGAGGTGGTTGGCAACAAGGCATAGTTTTAAGTTGGCTCTCATGAACTAAGATAACTCTCCACCTCTTCCATTTGAGCTCGACGGCAACATGTTAAAATCCTTATTACCAATTGACAGAATCATGATACAACTTGGACATTAATTGCTAGAGATGTGATATTTCACCAATTGTTAGACACACGAGCATCTATAAATGTCATGGAAACAAGATAGAGAGCTTCAAGGAAGAAAGATAAAAACAAGAGAAGTGAGATCAGATAGAACAAGAGAGATCTCATATGGTCCAACCAGTTAGTCTACATCCATCACACGATAGAGAGATCTCATGCTCTCTTATGACAGCATATATCACATCTTTTGAACAATCATTAAATAATATAGCAAATGATTTACTCCTTTTTTTATAGACCAAGGAATCAAAGGCATATAAGCAAATCTCATATTTAGTGGATCTCTATATGACCATTTAGCAACTTCCAGAAGCGAATGGCATGCACACAAGATCAAGGATTATCAAATCATGAAGGTATATCTACTTATATTACAAGAACAAACGAACAGATGGGCAACTTGGGAAAGCTAGCAACACCCCTAGTAGCCTAATAGGTATATCCACTCATGGCCTGGAAGGTAAAAGTCTCCAGTATAACTGTGCCTTTCAGAAATTAATGACAAGCTTGACACAATTGGTGTTCCTCGTATGAAAATTTAAAAAGTACTTCTATAAACCAAAGCAAATATTGACTAAAAAATAGATTCCATAACCCTGGAAGGTAAAAGTCTCCAGTATAACTGTGTCTTTCAGAAATTAATGACAAGCTTGACACAATTGGTGTTACTCATATGAAAATTTAAAAAGTACTTCTATAAACCAAAGCAAATATTGACTAAAAATGAGATTCCATAACCCTGAAGAAGATAAGATGCTTTTCGCCATGGGATAACGTTAAAGTAATTCAACAAGAAGCAAAACAAAGAAGCATCTAGGGTCCAAATTTCAGAAGACAAACTTCGTATTGAAATAAAATCCAAGTTTGAAAAGAAAAAATCAAATAAGATTTTTCTTGTCACTTGTTTAAAAAAAAAAATTCAAAATAGCGTGAATGTAGGATCAAAAGTTGAAACTATAAGACCGCAAGAAGCATCTCAGAGCAGGTGCATATGGAACGATTTAGAAGCGGCATGTATAGAGTATTTCTAGTGCTTGTTGCGACAAAGGATCAGTTCTGCTCACACCAAATCTTATGCAATATTGGAGTTATTAATTGTAGAACAAGAGAAATCAACAAACATTTGCAAGTAAAAGCATCTTGATAATGGTATTGAATCTCTTAGTTAAGCGTCCAAGACGCGAAAACCAAATCGCCTAGAGAATCTGGATCCTATTGTAGAAACATTTGGTACTCCCAAAGAAGTAATTTTAAATGATTGTTTTCGAAGTAAACCTGCAGGCACAAAGAAAGGGAGCGGATGCAATGTAAAAATTTTGAAAAGCAGTTGGGAAGAGAAGACGCCAAGGATTCCGAGACCATTTGAAACAACACGCAACAAAAAGTATATATACGGAAAAGAATCATTTTTTTCGTACAATCGCGTCAGATCATGAAATCCCAACGTCGAGAGCACCCAGAAAACACAAGAACCCAAGGGGAGAAAAGAAACAAACTCGAACTAAGATTAGGTGCAGAACATTGACCTTCTCCATGGGAAGACGCCGCTGCCGCGGCCCTTTCCAAACCAAACTCCGCCCTCCGCGCCTTCTCGGTGCGGTGGTACCCGAAGACCCCTTTGTACATTTCCGCCCTCCAGAGTCGCCCAAAGATCTGACGACCAAAACCGAGCAACCGACGTATATAAGCAGCTCAAAAGCAGAACGCGCCACTCCGCTCCAAGGAAGAAGGCACCCCGAACCCTAGATGCTAACAGCTTCTGCGACGCCCCGAGGGGGCAGTGCAACTACAGATCTAGAGACGTCGAAGAAGAAGAGGAAGAGGATGCATACGGCTGAGGAATCGTAACTCGAAAGGGAAGGAGAAGAGGAGAGGGAGAGTGGGGGGCTTCTAACACAGCCTTCTCGTACTCAGGGCCAAAAATGGATTTTTTAATACGTGAGAAAGGAGAAAAGGAAGCGTTTTTGAACGTTCAAAATGGAAGTAGCCTTCTGTTCCGTCTCACGCTTGGGCGCCAACCGATGGTCCCTGCGACGATGGCAGACCAGACGAACAGGAAACAGGACTTTTGGGGAGCAGATCCTCTGGACCCGTTTTTCCCTGGTCCCTCCCTGGACCACGAAACCCATATAAATTGTTACATCACGTGTAACTCACGTGCAGATCCCACGCAGAAACGCAGGAAGAGGCAGATAGCAAAAAGCGCAGAAACGCACGCGACGGAGCCCTAACCTCACCTCGCGCGATCCGACGCCTCCGCCGGCGGTGCGTCGCCATCCTCCCGCGCTCCTCCTG
>JBBMJZ010396655.1:0-13848 GCA_037833815.1 Zingiber zerumbet
CCAAGTCAAACATCAAAATACAACTCGAGTCAAGTCAACTCGAGTCGGGTCAACCAGGTCAACCTTGACCTAAGGTTTCACCAACACTAACTTCGGATTTCACCTCTGGAAACCTTAGGTCGAATTGACACCTACTGTTCCCTCACCGAGGGAGCGCGTCTTCACCTACTCCACTCAGGAAAGTTTACCTATTGCCAGAACGGTCCTCCTGACCGACTAAACTTTTGCTCAGTGCCTGAGTCTCCAGGACTTTCTACTGGACGTTCGCTCCATGACACGTCTAATCTTTTCACCTAGTCCGCGACCACTAGGACTTTCAACCTAGAGTCACTGCCTCTAGGATTTTGCCCATAGAGCTTGACCCATCAATATTTTCTGCCTAGGGTTACCACCCCCTAGGACCTAGGGTTACCACCCCCTAGGATTTTCCACTTGCCCAACTACAGCTAGGACTTTTACCTAAGTACACTTAGGACTTTCTTGCAATCTCATTCAAACTCGTTAGACCATAAATAACCTTAACTTTGAACCCTTTACCATTATCAAAACTCAGGTTCAATCGTCGGATGCTTCTAGCACAAACATCTAACACAAATTAAATCAAACCCTGAAATTCAAACTTAACTCATCTCACAAAATTATAGGATTCTTTGATTGAAAATATGGATCGAGTGAGATGAATAAGGGTTAAATTAAAATTAAATTAAAACAAATCAAATCAAATTAAAATTAATTAAATTAAAATAAAATAAATTAACTTAAACTAAAAATTTAACTAAAACTTATAAATTTAACAAAAACTTATACTAAAACATTAATTAATTCTAAATAAGATCTAAAACATTAATTAAACTTACATTAATTAAATATAGTTAAACTTAAAGTTTGCTTAAATTAATTAACTTAAAATTAAAACTTAATTAAATAATTAATAACTAAACAATTAAAACTTAATTAAATTAAACTTAAAACATTAATCTAAGTTAACTAAATTCAACTCATTTTAATTTTTAACATAAACTTAACTTTAATAATTTAACTTAAAGATAAAGTAAATTAAAATTAAATTAAAACTAATACTTTCATTAATCAATTAACTCAATCAATTAATATAAAATTTAAGTTAATTTAATTAAATAAGTATTAAATTATTAAATTGAGTTAAGTAAAAGTTAATCAATAAATAATTGATAATGATTAACTATTATTGAGTTAGTAACAAATTATTTTATTTAACCTGAAACTTAATTTTAACTTAATTAACTTAATCCAAAGTTATTTTTTAAAGAATAATTGATAAATGATTAATTTAAATAATTAATGGTTAATCAAACTTAACTGGTGAATAGAAAATATGAGTTTTTGAAATAATATATATTTTTAATATTCCCAGCACTAATTCTCCTAAACACTTAGGTAGAACTTCTTATAACTACCAAAGATAATCAAAAGGTGCTAAGTTAAGGGCGAAGAAGGGCCTTCAAAATATGACAATTTAATATATCCAAACACTAGTATGAATTAAGGGGGGAGTGTTAACTTAAAGGGGAGAAAGGATTCAAATACTTTAAAAAATATTTTCACTTTGTTCTGAAATATATTTTAAAAATATTTCTAAAATTAATTTGTTGAATTTCCTTGAAACATTGATTTGAAAAACTCTTTCCAAAATTTGCTTTGAACAACTTATCTTCAAAATGTCCTTTTAAAACTTGCTTTGAGAAATACACTTAATTTTTTTTTTCAAATGTCTATTTGGAAATCCAAAAAAAAAAAGTGTTTTGTAAAATACTTTAAAAAAACTTCATTGGTAGTCTCTTTGAAAAAGTTTTGCAAAAACATTTTGAAAATTACTTTGAAAATAATTTTGAAAATTACTTTGAAAATCATCTTTTAAATTTTTTTTTTACTTGAAAATATTACTTGCAAAAATTCTTTCAAAAGGTAGCTTTTTCTATTTGCAATGGTTGTTTTTAAAAACATGTTTCCAAAGTTTAAAAACTTAAAATTATTATTTGAAAACTTGTTTGAAAAACTTGGTTTGAAAAATCTATTTATTGTGCTAAAACTTTATTTAAGTTGTTCAAAAATTTCCAAAAATTCCCAAAAATTGGTTAAACAATTGGTTGAAATATTTGAAAACTTGAAATCGATACAATTTTTTAAAAATATTTTTGAAAGTTAAGTTATAAATTTTTATGAACAATTAGAAGTTGTTTAATAGTTCTTCAAAAACTAGCTTTAAATTGGTTAATAGAACAACTACTTGCCTTATTGTTGAACATCTAGGTTGTTCTACCTATTGTTATTTGTGCTTAATGAATTGTATTATTTTTTTGATGTATGTCAAGGGGGGAGGATAGTGAGTTAGTTTAGTAAAATCAACTCACTTTACTCAAATTTAGAAAAGTAAACTTAAAGTGCATTGCATGTTTTCTCTCTAACTTTAATGTAAGTTGCCATTACATCAACAAAGGGGAGATTGTTGGTGCAAATTGCACTGATAATTAGGTTTTGATGTATGACAACTAGGTTGAAGTTAAATGTAAAATACCGAAAATGAGCGAATCACCATAAGGGAATTTTAGGAATTTTTAGAAATTTTCTGAGAATTTTTCGGAGCCCGTATGACTTAGGTTATGAGGATAAATATTGGGCCATAGGAAAACCTATTTAGGCTACCGCATTGAATGAAGAAAAGTTTTATTTTTCTTTTCCTTTTTCCTTTTCTTTTTCTTCTTCTCCCGTCGCCGTGTCGTGCCCCACTTCTTCTCCTCTTCCACTTTTCTCCCGACACCGATCCCACCCCTTCCTCTTCCTCTCGGCGCTGACCACCTATTCCTCTTTCCCAATCCTAATCGTCTCCCTCACCCTCTCATGACGCCGCTGGACGGAGCAGCGCTGACGACGAGGTTTTTCCTCTTCTCCTTAGCCCTAGCGTCGATCTAGTTCCGGCTGCCATCTTCCTTTTTGCCCCAGCCAAGCCAGCCATGTGAGTGCCACCCTGATCTCCTCTTCCCTCCCTAGCCGCACATCGTCGTCTAATGATGCCAGCCTCTCCGACCACCGTCCAGTGTCGGCGTCCCTTTCCGACGTCGTGGGAGTTGTCCACAGTCGCGAACGCCGTCATCACTAGAGTTGAGCTGCTAGACTTCCATCGACCCTAAGGCAGCATCTCCTCCTCTCGGGCTCTAGAAGTGCTATTCTGATTGTCGACCGCTAGCTCCTTTGCCGAACTTCACTTCCATCTCCTCTCCTGATTACCGCGAGCCACTGTGCTGAACCACTTCTTGCAATAGATCTATTCTCAGGGATGTGCCAGATCTTGCTGCATAAATCTTTAATGTTTTAGGTCGGAGGACAACAACCCTAGTTTGCTCCGGCCACTGGTTTCTGACGTTTTCTGACAGAAGGCACATCCGGCAGTGATTCAATAGTCAGGCATTCAGATTTAGGTGAGTATTTGGATTGAGTCTTTGGGTTGAATGCCTTGATATGGATGTGATGCTATTTTTTCGATTTAGGGCTTTTGGGATCTGTTGTGGCAGTCTTGCTTCGGCTGAGGACATCAAGGAAGAGGTTGCTGAGGTGAGTTTTCATGATAAGCTTTAATCCGAGCTATGAAGGAAGTGTGGATTAATTAAGGAAATTACAATGTTGGTTTAAACCTAATTCAATCAAGAAATCAGTGGATTAATTAAGGAAATTACAATGTTGGGTTAAACCTAATTCAATCAAGAAATCAATTTAAGTATAGATGTAAGTCTAAATGGAATAATTAGGGTTAAGGAAACTAACCCTAGTTGACCGTTGAGTAATAGTTAAATTGGGTTAAAATGTTGGATCTAATCTAAGTTCGGGTTAGATCTGATTTATGATGTTAACAAGAGGGATTAGCTAATCAAATTAGTTATTTCTTTAGGAATAGGATTTTGGTTTAGTTATTTGCTCACAATAAAACTTAGCTAAAATTGTACAATTTATTACAGGACCTTGATCCGAGACGAGCAATTTGACATAGCAATTATTTAGCTCGATCTACATTTGAGGCAAGTACCTTGACTTATCTCTTTTGATAATGTCATATTGATATGCTTAGTAAATTTTAACCTCTAATAATAACTATGTTCTTCTTTGCTTCGGTATGTCACTACTGTTACCTATTGCATGCTTGTTTTTACTTACCTGTTTTGCATTCATACCTTCTTGATTATATATGCTCATAGAGGTAGTGACATATCATGCCTTATGATATACCAGACTAGACATTTACCATATTTGACATGTGTACCTAGATCTTCGTATTTGATCCATTTATTTTTGGTACATATTTTATAGAGATAGATATGGTCAGGATTTTCATGCTTAGTGTCATGCACCATCTTATATGATTGCATGCTGAGCGATTGGTAGCTCTATTATTGTTGAGCTCATCGCCAGTTACATGGAGCTGCACACACCACCCCTCATGGGTTAGTGGTATATCAGGCAGGGTGTGTGGCAGCTATGCTCTGTTAGGCTCCGCTGGTCTGCTCATGGGTAGTGGTGACACAATGTGGTAGTCGGCACACAGATTTACTCTGTTAGGCTCTGATGGTTTGCTCATGGGTAGTGGTGATGCAGTGTGGTAGCCGACAGGGATCCCTCCTCTGGATTGTCTCAGGGAGTTGAGAGCATTGAGCTCCCCCACTTATGATTTGGGGTAGGAGGATAGGTGTTCTCCGACAATATCCTGCCCACTCGGTCATCCATCAGGAGAAGGGATGGCAGAGTGCACAGTTGTCATAGCCCTACCCACTCGGTCTCACCATCGTGTGTGAGATGGTTGACTGGCGTCAGGGGTGACCATGTCATTTTTGCATCATATGCATGGATTGCATTTATTGTTTGTGCTTGCTGCACTATGTATGTTGCATTTGTTTGGTTGCATATGATTGACATGTATACAGGTGATATTTTGTATCTGGTCTGGTGACCCATATATTCCGATAGGAGGTCCTAGTGAGTACAATTTTCTACAGTCTTTTCAGTTTGCATTTTCTTTTGTTGTTTAGAAAACTGTACCGCATGATTATTACTGTTAGTTATAACTTATTATGCCTGTCTATCTGGTATCCGATGAGTTCTTGGACTCACCCCGTGGATATTTTTTTTTCAGATAGTGAGGTATATGGAGTCACTTGGAGTATCCGGTCTGCCGGTTCCCACGTCACATCAGAAGACCCGTTTTATGGTTTTGTTTGTATTTTATTTGTTTATGTACTAAGTGTACTTAGCATTGTATCTTTCGGTTTTGTTTCTGGAGTATTTTTATATGGTATTTCATGTTGTTTGTTGTGTTGTGTAAGCCTAGCCGGTTAGCAGTCTTGTTTTTTGTTTGTTTTGGATCCTATCATTTTCCATTGTATTTTTGGTTTTAGTACAGCCGAGTGGGCTGTTAAATGTATATATAATTGTATGGTTGTTATTTATTTTGTTCCAACCGAGTGGGCCGATGATATAAACTGCGTGGTTGTGTATATATTCCAGCCGTATGTGGCTGATGTATTTTTGTATGTATGTATGCTTCAGATTGTCACCTGTTCAGGGGAGATGCTGCCAAAATTTCTTTTGGCAGGGACTTGGTCTTGGATTAGTAATGTGAGAGAAAAATAAATAAACGTATTCGAGTGGTGTTGCACCGACTTTGAGAAGAAAGCTCGATTGTGAAAAAAAACTTGATCGAAAAGAGGCAACTGTACCGATCCTGATTGACTCCGAAAAATTAAAAAACTAATACCATGAAGAAAAACTGTGCTTGAATGGTGGTTTCACAGATTCAAAGTAGCTCTGCTCTGATACCAATTGTATGATCGATGCATGCTAGAGGGGGGTTGAATAGCACTTGTGGCTTTTTCACTCGTTTTGAAAAACACATAATAACGCAGCGAAAGATAGAAAGAGATGAGGAGAATGCTAACAAGGTTTCTTTTACTTGGTTCGGAGCCTTTAATGAATCCTACTCCAAGGCCCGCGATTGTTGATCGCTTTAGGTGGGAAATCACTAATAGTTCAAACAAAGATTACAAACTTGAAGTACATCAGCAAAATAATTAAGTTACCGACAATAATAGAAATAAAAGTCGTTCGTCTATTGCCGGAGTAGCGTAGAAGAGAGCAGCAGTTGTTCGTTCTTGATCTTAGAATGTGTCTTATCCCAAAGCTGCTAGTCGACCCTCCTTTTATAGCCAACCCAGACCTAATCCAGATCCACTGATCTCGAGATCAGGTTTGACCCATCGCTGATCGGCCAACCAATCCCTCCATTCAGTCGATCGATCCTGCCTGAATCGATCCATCTTCCCGTCTAGATTCAGCTTTGGATGAGTCTTCACTCGGTCGACCGATCCCTCTGTTTGGTCGACTGATCCCGCTATTATCACTCGCTTATCTGGTCTGATATGGTCAATCTGGCCTGACCTCGATCACCGCATATCCACTGTTCAGTCGACTGATCCTTTAGTCAAACCCGATCAGTTGACTGGAAATCTACTCTGCCTACTTAGAGGTTCAGTCTACCGATCCCCGATTCGGTCGACCGATCAAGGCCAAAACTTCAACCTGCAAAATGGTATTTTCCTTGTAAAACAGAGTCAGATAAATAGTAAATAATAATAAAGTAATATAAAAGAGAACTTTTGATAGTCTCCAGACTATCCCATTCTAACTTTCGGATTTCTCGAAAATCCTAGGGCAAACCAACACCTACTATTCCTCTTCAGGGAATGCATCCTCACCTACTCCTCTCAGGAGAGTTTACCATTTACCATATCGGTCCTCTATACCGACTGGACTTTGGCTTAACGCCCGAGACTTTAGGACTTTCCCTCTGGATGTCCGATCCCCAACCCATCCAGTCTTTCACCTGGTCCGTGACCACCAGGATTTTTACCTAGAGTCCTCGACTCTAGGATTTCACCCAAAGTACACGACCCGCCAAGACTTTCTAGAACCTAGGGTTACCACCCCCAAGGACATAGAGTTACCTCACCCTAGGGTTTTCTACTGCCTAAAATCCACTAAGACTTTTGCCTAAGTACACTTAGGATTTTCCTGTACACTTGGTTCAACACTTGTTAGATCACAAAACAACTTAACTTTAAACCCTTTGTCATTATCAATGTTGCTTCCTGCACCAACATAACAATGGTGGAGAATTTAAGAACCATAGGTTTACTAAATTTTGCTTAGAAAATGAGTATCATCTAGAATTCTCATGTCCTAAAATACCTCAACAAAATGGAATAGTTAAAAGAAAGAAATAGAACCCTACAAGAAGCAACTCAGACAATGCTTAATGAATACCAACTACCCAAATACCTATGGGATGAAGCCGTAAATACAACATGTTATGTGCAAAATAGGATAATAATAAACAAGATTTATAATAAAACCTCCAATGAACTATATTATAATAAAATACCAAACATTAAATACTTTAAGGTATTTAGATGTCCAGTTTATATATTAAACATAATAGAACATTTAGAAAAAATTATCTCAAAAGTAGATAATGGAATTTTTATAGGGTACTCGCTAAACAGTAAAAGCTATAGAGTTTACAATAAAGCGTTACACTAAGAATTGAGGAAATAATAAACATAAAATTTGATGAAAATACTAACTCTAAAGAATCTAACTCAACTCAAATTCAATACTAACCAATAGACTTTGTTATGTCTAGCACTGATCTAGGGGGAGCAAGTGAAAACCTAAATCAAATAGATAAATATGAATATGAACAAAATCAAGCACAAGAAAATGAACAAACACAAATTGAATCTAGAACAATAAGAGTAAGCTCAGACCACCCAGTTGAATAAATAATAAGTGACCCTGACTTAAGGGTTCAAGCTAGGCTAGCCTTTATAAATATAAGCTAAATTACCTTAATTTCTAAGCTTGAACCCAAAACTATTGAAGAATCTTTACTTAACCCAGATTGGATCTTAGCCATGCAAGAGGAATTGGCTTAATTTGAAAGAAGTAAAGTCTGGGACTTAGTTCCATTATCCAAAGGAAAAAAATGTATAGAAACAAAATGAGTTTTTAGAAACAAACTAAACAAAAAAAAGGAGAAATCATTAGGAATAAATCTAGGTTAGTAGCCAAAGGGTTTAGTCAAGTTGAAGGACTTGACTATGATGAAACTTATGTCCCAGTAGCTAAACTTGAGTTTATCAGGATGCTACTATGTTATGTACTCCAAAAAAGATTTAAGGTTTACTAGATGAATGTTAAATCAACCTTCTTAAATGGACTAATCAAAGAAGTATATATAGGTCAACCCCCTGGATTCCAAAGCCTAGATCACCCTACTACATGTTTAAATTAAAGAAAGCCTTATATGCACTAAGATATGCTCCTAGGGCATGGTATGAAAGGTTATTCGCCTATTTGATCTCTAAGGGTTTTAATCAAGGTCGAGTTGACTCAACCCTATTTGTAAAATCCTTTAAAATAAATATTTTTATAGCCCAAATATATGTAGATGATATAAATTTTAGGTTTACAAATTCTAAATTTTTACAAGACTTTATTACTTTAATGGAACAAGAATTTGAAATGAGTTTAGTAGGTAAACTAGCATAATTATTAGGTTTACAAGTAATACAAACAAATGAAATAAATTACATTTATCAACAAAATATACAAAAGATTTACTTAAAAAATTTTAAATGGAAAATTCTACATACATAAAAACACCAATGGCCACTAATATAAGTCTAAATAATGATCCAAATAGAAAATCAGTGGACCTAAAATATTATAAAAGTCTCAGATATAGTCTATTATACTTAACTTTAAATAGACATGATATTTTATTTGTAGTTAGTATGTGTGCTAAATACAAAACCTGTGCTAAGGAATCTCATCTGACCAATGTACAAAGAATCTTTAGGTACTTAAAGAGTACATCCAATGTAGGAATTTGGTACCCTAGAACACCAAGTTTAAACTTATAAGTTACTTTGACTCAAATTATGCCAGCTATAAACAAGATAAAAAGGTACAAGTAATGGATGTTAACTACTTGGACTATCACTTGTTAGCTAGTTTAATAGAAAATAATATTGTGCTTCTCTATCTACTACTGAAGCAGAATATATAGCAATGGGTGAATTCACTACACACAACTATTATGGATGATGCACACTTACACGACTTTAACTTAGAATTTAAAAATATAAAAATATTTATTGATAACATTAGTTCAATAACTTAACCAAAAATCCAGTGCATCATTCACGAACAAAACATATTGAAGTTAAGCATCATTTTATCAAGGATCATATTGCTAAAGGAGACATTGAATTCAACTACATTGAATCCAAGTCAAACCTAGCCAACATCTTTACCAAACCACCCCCTGAATCTGACTTTAGAAATTTACACTGACAGCTTGGGATGTGCACGATAGACTAGGACTTAATCTCTCACTTTATTCTCATTCATGAAACAAATTTTAAATTCTAGGAAAATTCATTAATTATATTTTCTTAAAATCCTAATTTTTCTATTTTCAAATTGTTATGGACTTAACTTAGGACTTTCATTAGCAAACATTATCCTATAGTTTTAGGTAGCCAGCATTTCACAAGCACAGTAGGCTTACCTTGATTATATATTCAAAAACTTAGAATGGTGTGAGATGGTTAGGACTTTGTCCGAATTTTAAATGCTTACATCAGTGTATCAATACAAATTTGGGCTAAATATAAAAATACAGTGATCAAGTTAAGTAGTCTTTTTTCAGCAAATATCTAACTAGACAATATTACTTAACTTGACTAACCAAGTAAAAGTTGTTATCTTTTGATAGTTAGTTAGTAACTAAATGTTATACATTAAGGATAATTTGTGGATGAATGCGATTTTTAATGTAATATCAAGTTAAGAGAGAGGATATTTGAAAACTACTTTCAAAGAATTTTACCTTAAAAATTGTTCTTTTTATAAATCTTTTTTGTAAACTTTGGTTTGATAATTCTTTTAAAAATTTACTGAAACTTAATTTACAAATGTTTCTATTTTTTTACTATAAGTTATTTAAAGATGCCTTGAAAAATCATTTTAAAATATTTTTAAATTGTTTCGAAAACACACTAAAAATAACTTGCAAAAATGCTTCAACATACTTGAAAAGTTTATTCAAAAATTTACTTTAAAATCGCTTTAAAAAATATTTTTCAAAAAGCACATCTTTTTTATGAAAAATGTCTTTTAAATTATTTTAAAATTACTCTATAAAAATTCTCTATAAAGGTTTAAAAAATGAGCATTACAAAATACTTGCCAAAATTTATACTTAAAAAATATTTTAAATTTGTCTTTCAAACATGCCTTGAAAACACCCTTCTATTTTAATTTTGAAATTTAGTTTGAAAAACCCTTGTCATTTCCTTTGAAACTTTGAAAATTATTTTGAAAAACATCCTCTTTGATATAGACCTGAACTTTTATGCAACTTTAAAATATTTTCTAGATTTACTTACTTGATCTATTTATCTGTTTCACATTTTCTCTTGCTTAGTTACATATTTTTTAATGAATGCTAAAGGAAAAAAATAAGGGTTTAAGTAAGAAATACTAAGAAAAAATTGAAAAAACTTAACCCTAAAATGATCAAGAGAATAAAATAAAAATAAAAATAAATTAATTTCTCTTAAATTATTTTTCATATTGTTATTTCATGGTGTATTATTATTCTAACTTTAACTCAGGTTGTCATTGCATCAAAAGGGAGAGATTATTGATACAGTTGACACCAATGATTAAATCTAAATTTTGATGAATGATAAGTGGATTAAAGTTAGATGTGTTGTGATCTAACCTCTTTACCAAGTGTGCAAGACTTGACTAGTTTGACACTAGGCTGAAATCCAGCTAGGTCTAGAGCACCTGATAGCTTGTGTAAAAATCCAGATAGGTCAAGGAATGATCCGATATTTGGTAAAAAGTTTAACTAGGTCCGCAGGACCTGACAGCTGGCTGAAATCTAGTTGGATCTGCGGACCTAACAATTGGTGGGAAGACCTAATGAACCAAGGTGGAGTCAAGTGATTCTACATAGTAAGTAAGGTAAGTCACTGGAGAAGAGTGTTTTAGTGAGGACAAGTCATAAATAGGGACTTTAGATGCAAGTCCAATTTATTGGTGCAATCGACCTGGGATTGATCGGTATGATCATAGTTTTGATGTGTGTGTTAAAGAGTTTAAATTGGGCTTTTATATGTGTTTAATATGTCTTTGAGTAATGCAGGACTTAGTGAAACACATGATAGAAGCTCATCCTAGGGCTCGGGTCCTTGAGACGGTGAAGGATGATGTGGAAGATATTTGAGGGATCGCCAAATGAGGAGCAATGGAGTAGAGCCAAGGGAAGCAGACTTCAAGGCAACACGAAGGATGCATGGAGAGGAGCCATGGACTTGTGTACATCTGAGGGACAAAAGCTAAGGAAGAGGACTTGAAGGTGACTCCAAAAAGGATGAGTGTGAATGAATGTAAGATATTAGTTGACTAGTACTGAGACTAGTCAACTGATACTGAGACCAATCGATTGGTCCAAATTCACAAGAGCACAAAATGGTTTTATGTCCGACGGTTGCGAAGACCAGTTGACTGGTGTTGATGCCAGTCGATTGGTACAAGGCCATTAACAATCGTTGGTAGAATCTCAGATTCTGCGGGGAGTCATTGGTTGTGCCCAACAGCTACCCCAGTCGACTGGTGCCAAGATAAGTTGACCTTGTGTTCAACTCTTTCCTCTTCTTTAAAAGGATCTTTCAGGCATAAAGGAGGTTACTGATATTCATTAAATAATTCCTAAGTCTTTGCCTAAAGCTTCCGAGCCTTTCTCTTCCTCCTAAACTTAAGTTCTATCTTGTAAGAGGAAGAGAGCTTTGTGGGAGGTTGTATGTACTCCACCGATAAGGAGAAAGCTCTAGTTGGAGACTGTCGAGGACTAATTCACTGAAGGATTAAGGGTTCGTCCACCTCAAAGACAAGCCATGGAATAAGAGCAAGCAATCTCCGAACCACATAAAATAAATTTTGTTAGCAGTTTGCCTTCTAGTTCTTGTAATCTTTGTAGTTTAGCTTGTTGTTTTTAGTATTTCCACTACGCGGGCTAACATTGTAGGAACCAATCAATTTGGGGGCATTGTCTATCCAACCCTCCTTCTAGCCAGTCATATGATCTCCAACAAGTGGTATTAGAGCGAGGAAGCCCTTCAACAGACTAATCGCTAAGAAGAGCAACATCATTTAATGGTCGGCTCACAAATTCATCCACCAAAATTTGAAGGAGATTTTTCTTGGTGGAAGAAAAGAATGGAGGTATTGTTTGAAACTAACTTTGATATAATGCTAATAATAGAAAATGGTTTTGAGATGCCTAGGGATCAAAAACAATGAGTTAATTGAGAAAGTAAGATGGAGCAAGAAGCAAAGGGAAGATCATGTAGCGAACTCAAGAGCAATACATCACCCCCTAAGCGTTCTTCCCCAACAAGAGGTGACTAAGATTAGAAACTACACAAGCGCTAAGGACTTGTTGGAAAAGCTAGTGGAGCTTCATTAAGGGACATCGAAAGTAAAACTAGCAAAAAGAGACCTTCCCCGATCTCAACTCAACAACATCAAGCTTGAGAAAGGAGAAAAGGTATCAATTTTACATTCTAGAATTAAGGAAATTATTAATAGACTAGCAAGTGTAGGTGAGATACTTTCAAATCGAGACATGATGATGAAAGCCCTAAATGCCTTCCCAAGAACCATAACTTGGATGTCAATAGTGGAATCGCTCTACATTTCAAAGGATCTAGAGAAGTGTACTCTAGATGAATTCTTCTCAACAATGGAGCTCCACGAAACTAGAGTTGAAGGGATAGATGGAGAAGCACATAGATCAAGAGGAGTAGCTCTTGTGGCAAACAAGGGAAAGGGCAAGAAGAAGAAGTCTTCACTCCCACTATCATCTGACTCTGAAGAAATAGGCGCCTCAATGGATAGTGATCAAGAGGCATATATGATAAGAAAAATGAGAAGAACATTTAAAAATTTTTCAACTAACAAATCTCATGCTAGAAGAAGTTTAAGGGGCAAAAGTAGGACAAGGAGGATCATTTTCTATAATTGCCAAGAAGAAGGACATATGAGAGATACATGTCCTCTCCTAAAGAATAAAGAAGAAAAGAGGAAGGAAAAGAAGAAGAAGACAAAAAAAAGGGAAGAAGGTCAAAAATCTTAAGGCAACTTGGGATGATCAATCATTGTCGGAGGAAGAAGAACACCATGTTTCCTATTTTTCTCTAATGAAAATTAATGATATTGACACCACCTTGTCCAAAAATGAAGAAGGAAAGAGCTCAAGTGAAAAAGAAGAAGGGAGTTGAAGTGAAGGGGGAGGGCAAACATCATATTCGGACTTCGCGGTAAGTGAGGTATACAATCTACCCACTCAAACTTTAGTGAAAATTATTACAAATACAAATAAAGATTTGTTAAGGCTAAAAAGAAAAATAAATCTTTGAAACATGTTATTAGCATGCAGAAGAAAAATTATAATTCATGTCTTTTATGTTAAATAATTCATCTAGTATGCATGCTATTTCTAGTTTAAATAATTCATGTTTAGAAGAAAAAAAATAAGGAATTAAGAGAAAAGGTAGAATATCTTACCAATTCCCTTAAAAATTTTGAAATTAGCTCAAATAGCCTAAGCATGATCATTGGAATCCAAAAGATAAGTTTTAACAAAAAGGGTTTAGGTTATAAGGAATCCAATAATGAAAAGTCATATCA